>KV441636.1:914069-1110445 GCA_001644535.1 Pyrenochaeta sp. DS3sAY3a
TATTAAGTAATATAGTAAGGTTATAAAAAAATTAATTTATTAAAGTCTTATAGCGCTTAGGCTCTAGCTATTATTTTTTAGTGTTATTCTATATAGAGAAAGAGTATATTAGAAGGTAAATTCCAATTCGTTAAGCATGTAACATAGACCCGAGCCTGACATTTAATTACACAGCACTGCAAATAGCATGATTAGCAGCGACTTTGCTGCCGTACCAGACTCGTGGGGGAAGAGGTATCTGCTAGAAAAAGATGCTTCACGTGCGATTGCGATTGGGAATGATCCAGATAATAGCTTCCTGTCCCAAGCTTTTTGTTCTAACATTAGGGGATGAGTGCATTCATCCGGCACCTAATATTCTTAACTACACTAAATCCTGGGCATTTGACTTCACACTGTCCTTAAGACTTGTATATCCGTGCCCATAAGCTTTCCATAATAAGCCCTCTACTCGGTCTGCCTCAGAATTGACACACTCGTTAGTCCCTTCATCAACGATGTGGTCGAATTCCCTGTCTGGATAGATCTCCTTTAAAATGGCACTAATCGCACTAATTGGTGCTGAAGCCGCCATCCCAAGCAGCCTTCTACCGCTCAAGCCAGGATGTACCAACGCAATCACATGTAACTTCGCGTCGTCTTGCACATCAATGTAATGTTCCGGAGCGCGCTTATTCATTGTTTCGTACTTCCTGTCCCAGAGATTCTTCACCCAGGCGGCGGATGTCGGATACCCTTGGTGCTGGGGCTGGAGAACGAGCCCAATGTTGGCGTTGGGATTTACGCAATTGATGACAACCGAGGAATTATTGTCGTCTTTCCACTTTTGAAGCGCTCGCTCAGCGTTTACTTTGGCAGCTGAGTAGATTGTTTCTCCGTCACACTCTTTGCCGAGCGTCTCCACCTGTCGAATAGCCTCCTCGTTGAATGTCGTTTCATCGACAGAAAAGCGCACGCTAGGTTTAGGCTGCGTGACTGCAAAAGAACTGCTTGTGTATACGAATCTCTTCAAACCAGCAGCGGTGGATGACTTCAGTGCATTGATCGCCGACTTTACCGCGTGTTGGATGGCGTCTGCGGGATCCCTTGAGCCAGCCATATCATGCGCAACATGTATGAAGCCTGTAACGCCTGTGACTACTCAGCGTCGACTTAACGCGGCCGCGATGGACGATGGCTGATGCCCGTACCTTTTGTGACTTCATCGAAAGCATTCGAAGCAGTCGAATCAGGAACAGACACTAGGTCGAATCTGTCGCGTCCATACTTGTGGCTGAAGTAATCCTTCAACCAAGCAGTCTGGCGAGAGTCTCGACTTGTGCCGCGTACATTAAAGCCAGCGGCAAGAACTTGGTCAGCAACATGTGAGCCAATAAAGCCGCTGCACCCAGTAACGACGACCCAGCTGCCGAGGGGGATAGCAAGATTCTCAAGCTTGAGGGTACCCATCCTGGAACGAACAGTGTGAGAAGCTCGCGGGCCTAGGAAACAGTGGAAGAAGGTGTAAAGGATAAGTATCTATTGCACAGTCTAAAAAATCCTATATATGCTTGGCTCAAACAGGCCGGTTAATAATCTATCCAAGATGCACACACGGATTCGACGAGAACAAGAACGGCCAATAGCACGGCAGGATCCGTGCCCTACGGACACATTTCGGCTTGGCGAATGCCCCCCCACGATCTCAAACAACAGCTATAGCTTGACACTTTCTAGTTCTAATTGGCCCCGTCTTTTTCTCTAGTACATTCAACACTGCCGCCTCTACCTGATTTCAGATCTCGCAATGAAGATTACTATCCTCTTTGCACTTGCCACGGCGGCCGTGGCTGATATCATCAACAACGAAGTCCGTGTCCAAACCAGCACTGCGCCAACCGCTCTAACAATCACGTAGCACCTCAAGACCGAAATCCTAGTCTCAGTAGCATGCTCCCGCAAGACCAGAGCTGGCGACAGTATTGACGTTCACTACCGAGGCACTCTCACCGACGGCAGCGAGTTCGACGCATCATACAACCGTGGCCAACCTCTGAGTTTCACCGTCGGGCAGGGACAGGTCATCAAAGGATGGGACCAAGGACTGCTTGATATGTGCCCCGGAGAGAAGAGGAAGTTGACAATCCAACCTGAGTGGGCATACGGCTCAAGGGGTGCTGGGCCTATTCCAGCAAATAGTGTCTTGAGTAAGTCAGGCCCCGTAGTGCATGGCTATTTGCAATAGTCCTGACCTTTAATTCCATAGTCTTCGAGTCTGAACTCGTCTCCATCAAGGGTGTTAGCAAGGACGAACTATGAGGATGTGCGAGGAGAGAAAATTCAGCCACCAATGCTGCTGTTCGTGGCATACAGGGGCGCGAATAATGCGATCGACGGGTTATATCTCAATTCTGGACGGAGAAAGAACAGCCATGCTCGCATCACGTTTTAGAACCTCATGAGTCATATTTAAAAGAAAGAAGGTCAATGCCAGTGTACCACTTCTATTCAGCATGTCATTCTCAATTATTCCTACCACTTTGTTCTTTCATGGAGCAATCCTAATGATGTAGCCTTGGGGTACCCCGATCCATTCTCTGATATACAGAGCATGGTAGAAGTGGACTGGGATTTGCGAAAGCGGGGCTGTGGTTATAGTGGCAAAACAACAAGCACACAGCACTACAAATAGTAGCGGTCAATGAATTTCATCTCTCGCCATTGACATCATGCCGTCTTCGTCAATATAACGTCGTCGATGTAGACCTCTTTTGCTCCAAGAGCCCCAGTAAATGTGACCTCGAGCATAAGAACCCCAGTGGCCAATCCTGATCCGGCTGGGATAGATAGGGTGGCAATATTAGGTGCTGCTGTAAAGAGAAACGACGCCACAGTACCCCCAGCCATCGACACATACGCACCTGATCCAAGCTGCATGCCTCCACTTATAGAGATAGTTCCGACAGTAGTGAGTCGGCGCATCTGGAAAGCAAGAGAGTAGGTTGATCCGGGGCATAGAAGCACCGGCTGAATCACTCGTTGAGGAAGATTTGGATTTGTAGCATCAATGCCTATGCGGTAAGAGTTCAGGGAGAGGTTGGCACCACCAGTTGCTCGGCCGAACGTTCCAGTACCAGCAACTAGCGCGAGCCATGGGGATACTGGGGATGATTCGAAACTGGCAGACGTATCGTTAGTATTTATCTTCAAGCTCACATGCGCAGAATTTTTGACTTACCCCCCATTCGCGACAGGGTTTCCACTTGGACACAAAACCGCACCTGTAGCCGTGGAAATTATCGTTACCGTGGTGGCAGGAGGAAGTCCCACTCCTAAAGATGCAGCTAGTCCTAGATCCAATAATGGAGTTGCTGTAGTTGTAATCGTCTGCGCAGGTTTTATGGATGTCGTTGTCGATATGGAAATTGATACTGATGTCACTGTAACTGAGTTTACACTCAGTACCTCGACTGTCGTTGCTTCTGTCACCGTTTGTGCTTGCTTTGTAAGTGTTGAAGTTTCCAGAATTGTGACTCTCTCAAGGCTCGTCACTGCGACAAGCTTAAGTTGGCCGGTTGGTTGGCCGAGATCCAAGATTGGCGTCACCATTTCAGTAAGGGTTTCTGTCTCAGTCCGACTTATTATTTTGGTTAGGCTAAGAGTTTGGGTGACTGGAGGAGGAGCGGATGCAATTGAGGTTATAGTCCTAGTTGTGGTTGATAATATGCTCTCGACAGCAGGACAGGTCAGAGAACTACTGGCACATGAGCCTCCTCCTCCTATGGTGACAGAGCTAAGGGTAGTAGGGCTGTCGGTGCATATACCGTAATCTTTTTGGCAGCGACTGAATGAACAAAAGTCGCTTGTACTACCGCAATATCTGCCATAAAGTGGTTAGTAGTTTGACACAATCATAAGAATCCACCATCTGCTCACCCAAAAACCGAGCAACAATCACCCCATGGACTTCCCGTACACAGCTGGTAATTGTACTTTGAACCACAGCGTGAGTCGGTAGAGACAGCCTTTATGCTAGGAATGGGGGCAGCGCTGCTAGATGATGCTACTCCACAGGTACCAAATTTGGGCTGGCAGTTTGCCCCACAGTATTCCGAAGAAGCTCCACTATATTGCTAATTAGAAGGATAGCTAGCATAGTGCAGTATCTGACCTACCACCATCCCGCAGCAGAACAGCATTGGCCAAGTGCGGACCCCGTGCAAGTAAAGCCGTAAGCTGCACCGCATCGACCTGTTGTGGAAATGACCTGAGCAGAGGCGAACTCGATGTAGAGTGAAGCGAGGAAGGTCGATAATAACAGCATAGCGAGTGTGGGTGAGTAATCCAGATGCGGGGACAAGAAACCGTAGAATTAAGGACTCAAGGATTGAGAAACTAACACAGAACACCTTGCTACTCTCAAAGTCCCGAATGCCATTGCGTCGAGAAGTCTGTCTGGCAGTGAAGTCAGGGGTGTCTACCACGGCTTCAGGAATGTAGTCGTGTACTTTCTCTGGCTGTGGTTGGGAGGCTCTATGCACAGGACCGTGTCTCAACGCTAAACAGCTTCGCACACGTGGCGGATCATCAACAGGATTTGGACCTTTCTTTGTGGAAACAAGTCAATGTGGCAATTGTTTTCAACACTTACTGCGAGGGCATGTTGTCGACGACATTTCAACAGAGGGACTGACATATTGTCGCTGGAGGTTCCGCTGGAGCTAGATGTAGTACGGAATGTGTCGTGTGACGGCATCAACGAGAATCGTGAAATCCCATCTTCATGAAGTTGGACCAAAGAATGAGATAAACAAGAGACCGCAAGATTCTGCGGAACAAATGGAACTAGAACTCAGCACTCCTCCCCACCACAGACTTTAGGAGATATGGACCTACTCTGGCAGCTCAAGTAAAGCTACCAGGAAAACATTCTTTACGACTAATTCAATTCAAACCCTCGATTCAACTCTCTCATTTCAGAGTCGGATCTCCTTTTGTTAGGACCCTATGCCCAGGCTCCTACAAGGCTCATCAAGAATGCGCCAGCGAATACCAGCAAACAAGCAATGACTCTCTTTTTGCCCCGCAAGACCTGCCAGCTCTCATCACTCAGAAAGTCTTCCGACATGAGCTCAACCAGAGATGCAAAGACAAGAAACCCAGCCGAAACGGCGTTCATGATACCAACCACTAGAAGACCAACTTCGGAGTTTGGACTATAGAGAGTGTGCGTTGCGATGCCAATAGCTTGTCCGAGTGGGGTCCTGTTGAAATATCAATGATGGTGTTTCTGTCTGAACTTGAAAGGACAAATAGTATAGAGGGTGAGCAGATCGACGAATGGAGAACTAGCAGAGCTCCACAGAATTACCGACAACGAGTTTGGTAGTACAAATCAACTCTGCCATCGACATGTAGATAGTAGAATGAAATTGTTTTGGAACTTACGTGCAACCATATGCCAAAGCCATAAGCCAAGGCTGCCAGGCGCGGGAAGGCCACTTGATGTCGGCGATGCGGACGCCAAGCGCAAGTCCTTCGAACGTTTCTACGATAATTAGCTATGACTTGTTGGAGTGAGTAGGAGGGACGTACGATGAAAGATTATAGCAATGAGCAAAACTACGAAGTCATTTCCAACAGCAACTGCCAAGGACATGCCAATGAAGATGCTGTGAAATAGAATTCCCATCTCCAAGAGGAAACACTGCATAATGGCCTTTTTATGCAGTTGCTCTGGTGTCAATACATGTTCATGTTGGGTGCTCTCAGGATCATCCTCGACGGCGTATTCATTGCTCTCGAATTTAGGAGTTTCAGTCGAGGACTCTAGTTGAGAGGCAGCAGACTCAATAACATCGAGCCTTTGAGTATCCTCGCGATATCGAGATAGTGTGCGGCTAATACTGGTTTCTCTGCCAC
Source organism: Pyrenochaeta sp. DS3sAY3a (assembly GCA_001644535.1). NCBI lineage: Eukaryota > Fungi > Ascomycota > Dothideomycetes > Pleosporales > Cucurbitariaceae > Pyrenochaeta > Pyrenochaeta sp. DS3sAY3a. The sequence goes on from KV441636.1 coordinate 919,971, forward strand.
GAAGTAATCCAATCTCACGAACTCGCATACTACTATCCGAGTACGTTCTTCGCATCTCGTCTGGCGATTGGGTCGTAGGCGGCTGAGCCGTGCTCTGTTGCATCTTCTGCATACCTTCTGGACGTGAAACTGCGGTGACGCCTTCATTTCCACCGCAAACATGCTGAGCAGGAGAAAAGACCATTTCAATGATGGTGACGAAGAAGATGCTGGCTAGCATGATTGCACCAGGCATTGCAGGATAGTCGGTAGTCCAGAAGCTTGACAAGCATGGATCGCTAAGGGAAAGAAATGCTGTGGGTAGGAGATGAACAAATGCTGTTGCGATGAGGACACCAGTTCCAAAATGCTTCGCCCCGAAGAGGAAGGATGGAGGAATCCGAAGGCGAGGAAATTTAAGCACTAGAATTGGGAATGCACAAGCCGTACCGGAAACGAACAGGATAATGAAAAGCCCGCCGACATGGAAAGGAAGATTGTAGTTTAGCTGAGCTTTGCCCGTTTCACATGTGGATCTCCTCGAGGGACGGGAAACTTGCTGACCTGTCTTGCGTTAGCCAGCTTCCAATGTAAAGCCCAGAAACACCTGTAATGCTTCTCACCGTAGTTGGGTCCAAACATGGGGAAAACACAATCTTTGGCAAATGAGATGAAAAGTGAGGTGCTAAGTACAGACAGAAGCCATTTTGCCCAGCTTTTGATGGTGGCGACGAGACCAGCTCGCTGCTTGCTCACGTGGGTGATTGTTCGGGTGCAAGGTCCTGGGCGAATACTCAGTGTTCAGATCTTATTTCCCAACTTACAGAACATACCTTTATAGGGCCCTTTGACACCCTCGCCCGCCGCCAAGTGCTGCTTTCCGGCTTCTAGAGAATTGTTGTCGACCAGCTCACGCCATCCCAAAGTCCGCGGCCCGATACATGAACAATCTGCATCTCCCAACTCTCTAGCATTTGCAATTCCATTCAAGTCCTGACAGGTGGTAAGGTCGGCAGCGAAGTACGGGGGGCTCTGATTCCATCCCGGGTTCAGCAACAAGTCTTCATCGGTCCTGGAAGGGCAATTCATGTTGGTTCTAGCTCTGAACTGACGGGCAGAATTGACTCTATGGCAACGAGGATGAAGAAGGCGTTTGATTGAGTCGCAGTATGTTGGAATAAGTGTCAAAGATGACGTGGGAAGGGAAAGATCGGAATATATGACAATCGAAAGGGCTAGTAATGACCGGCTAGCGGCATACCCGTGGACAAGACGCCCAAAGAGAACGCTTTGCCGAGCGCCAAGAGAAGCTCAGCGCCATGCGAAAACAGCGGTAGGTCCATGTCGATCGTCGTGGCAGCGAAGAGAACGGTTTGAGGAGGAGACAGAGCGTGAGCTGCAGCAGTAGTGTCGTGGTTGATGGGCATGGTTAAGTCGAGCGTTGGAGACGTACCTTTGCAGGCTTCAGACACTCACAGGACAGCAGCAACAGCAGGGGCACGTTTACCGTCTTCACCGCAGCAAAGACTTATCGCATGCTCGCTCTGCTCGGATCCGATGTTTCCCGCAACCTGAACTACCAAGGGCTACACGGGTGGGAAAGTCCGGGGAAAGAGATAGTCTGTGAGCTAGGGACCTGCAACTGCGGTGCACGACCGCGTTCAGCCGTTCGGCGCATGCATCGACTGCATTGCCTCTCCTCTGCCTAGGTAGGTAGCTCGTCTTTTACGATTGATGTTGCTGATTATAGACATTGCCCCAGCGCAAATTACAAATATTTGTCAATGTGATGTGTATTTTTACGAAGGCCTACCTAAGTAGTCAGGCTGCTGAGTCGGCGTCGCCACATACACACAGGCTACTCAGCGACGCTTGGCTTGGATGAACAAAACCACTCACGCTAGAGCTACTACGGCACCATTGTATGCCTGTATGCCTCGAGGCACATTGTTTGATACTTCTATCTGTATTTCTCGGCTTCACAGTGCATGTTCAGTTTCTAAAACCTCAAGCATTCCACCTACTAAATGCAGACTTCCAGTAACGAGCACCATGACTTCAAAATTGGCTCCTGCATTGTAAGAATAATCCCGCGCTACTGCTCTTGCGGTTTTGACTGCTTCCTCGATAGTTCGCAGGACATGCACTTCTGCCGATGGATCGATCTCCGCCCAGGTGTTCGCAAGGGCTTTCTGAACCGCTAAGGTATCCACGTCTTGTTGGTTGGTGTTGATAAAAACAAGGTCAGGCTTGTAGCCTTTGCTGAAGGTCTGGTTTGTTGTGAATATGACATGTGTGAACGGCGAACTGTTGCCGGACACAATACCATTTTGAAGAGCAGCGTGAAGTGCTCTCGCTAGTGCATTTGCATCTCGGGTCTGTTGATTGAAAATCAGGATGCGTGGTAGTCCTTGTGTAGATGCGGCGGAACCCGCTGTAGGTTTTATCTGCTCAGCAAACCATCTGCCTGTCACCTCGATGCTCTCCAGGGTATGACCACCATCGATGTGCCAGGCTACATGCTCCTCGTGCCGGACTTCGCACCTTCCAGGCCAGCGCACTTGCTGCAACCCCCGGACGAATTCTGTGGGGAGATCAATGGCTGGAGAAATAGTTGGATCTGGAACTGAAGAGTGACCAAGGGCACGGAGATGTGCCGCCGCTGCAGCGATCGCTACAGAAGCGTTGATCTTTTGGAACTCAGCAGAGAGGCCTAGTTTGATTTCGTCGCTCGCCAATGAAGGGTGGACGTCAACGACGTGCAGGTCGACACCCTTTTCACCAGCGCGTTTTCGTAATACCGCAAGGGCATCATCCTTTTGAAGTGCTGTAAATGCAACGCTCCCTTGTTTGAAAATACCGGCTTTGTGCCATGCGATTTCAGGTAACGTGGATCCGAGCATGGCAGTATGGTCGATTCCCAGGCTCGTGACAGCCGTGACTGTGGGTTTGGTCAAGATGTTGGTGCTGTCAAATTCGCCGCCGATGCCGCACTCGATGACGGACGAATCTATCCCTTCCTTTAGGTACGCGTGTAGGGCCATTAGAGTCAGGTATCTAAAGTACATGGGCTTAGTTGGCACATCTCGTGGAGTGTCTGCCGCAGTTGCAGCAGCGTCCAATTTGTCCCACACGGCGAAGAAGTACTTGGCAAAAAGCTCCTCTGATATCGGCTTGTTGTTGATTTGTATGCGCTCACGAACAGATCGAAGATGTGGGGAGGTGTACAAGCCGATTTTGGTGGGCGCTCCCTGGGCGCTATCGCTTGCAGTGTATTGCGCCAATATGGAGGAGATGAATGCGCTCGTGGAACCTTTGCCTTTGGTTCCAGCAATGTGTATAGGCTTCAGTCGATCAAAGTCTGCGGGCTGGGCTGAAGGTCAGAAGGCGATGGCAGGATTCCCCCACAGGCGCCACGCACCTCGTACCCAATCTTGTTGCACCACTCAATCATCTCTGGGATGGCCTGCTGGTTCATGCCCCCGCCGGACTTCCTTATAGCATCGACCACGGAAAAGTTGGACTGCAGCGTATTCAACGCCGCAACCGCGGCCTGCAAGACATCAGAAAGGCGTGCAGAGGTCCGGAGATGGCACTTACAGCATAGTCGCGCTTCTCCATGGGGACAGCACTGTGATGCGGGCGAACAAAGCGGACAATTGGCGCCGTGCTCCAACGACACAACCGTGTACGGGCAATCAGCATGAGAGCATCGTGTTGATGGCGGGAGCATTCTCGACATCTTTTTTGCTCGCCTTCGCGCCGTTGGTAGCCGATGACGCACCAAAGCGTGCACGGGCCCTGTCCGTTTTCGCATGCCCGACGGGGATATTTCATCCCAATCTGTCTTTCGATGGTTGCTGCAGAACAATGCCCTCGATTCGGCATGCGCGCACGCCGCTAGGTGAGAATACAAGCTGCTGCCATCTCACCTTGTCCGTGCGCGCGCCGTATCGTGCAACGGCATCGAAACCTCTGTGAGTGACCGGGAACGCTTTGGCGCGTTCCAGAAAGACGGAACATGCTCCGCACCCACTTGTCACGCCCGCACCCTTTGCTGCTGCCGCCTCCAGGATGGCTGGAGACATTACCGTATCCCTTCGTATAATCGCACCGAATTGTCGCGCGAGGCCATAATGCACATAGCGTCCAACATCCCGTCGAAAGGAAGCGTAGTGTTTGCTCTTGCATGTAGAAAAGGACAAGAGGCCAGCAGCTATGTGTAGTATATCGTACCGAGCATCCCTGGCGAAAGTGTACAAAGCTAGCTTCTTTTGGATACTAAGCAGTTTGTCTGCTTGACCATCATCACTCTCCTTGCCCTGTCAACCTGTCCCGTGTGAACGGTGGGCAATTTTCCACCAGCGACAGCTTGGCATTGACGGCAATCTCAACAGGCTGGGAGATCGCTGCCCAAGTAATTTTACAAAGCCAGGAGGTTGAAGCCGTGGGGCTTGCGACAAGTGGTGGGCTTGCAACTGCGACCAAAGGGGTCGCATCATTAGCCGGGTCCATGTTTCACACATCACTAACATGCTTCGTTCCACCAGATGGTTATTACCACCTGTTCTGGCCACTTGCCGTCTTTGCTTCCTGTCTCCCTTCTTCCCCGTCACAATTCTTGTTCCCTCACCACATGGCTCGCCGATGGTGAATTTGGGCGGCGTAGTCACAATGGAATACGACTCGGACATTTCATGTCTCTTTGTTCATGTCCTCCAGCAAGCCAACAAAGGAGAGCCCTGCACTTTGTCCTCGAGCAACAGCTAGTTCCTTTGTGTACGCCATTCCAATCCTTTGTCGTTCGCCCCGTGCTTAAGGCTCACGGCCATATATTGCCAACACAAAAAGAGAGAAACATCCAGCACTCATACGAAGGCACCAAAACATTGCTTCCCCACGCACAATATTTCATAATTCATAATTACACAAAGCCACAATATCAGTAATGATACTCCTGGTCATTGTCCTGATTGCTGTGCTCTGCACCGCTTCCGCGCACCCCAGCCTTCAACGCCGCGGCCTTCCTGGTGCAGTGTATACATGCACCGAAGAAAACTTTCGAGGAGACTGCCAATGGTCATCGCCGACGAACAGATGCCGTCTACCTGGACCAGCGATTCTGAACTCGGGCATCAAGTCACTAGGACCTGACCCTGGTGGCTTTTGCACCCTGTACGAGAAATTCGATTGTACGGGCCAAGAGATTCAAACTATTCAATTTCCTGGACTTTCTGCCCAAATTCCCAAATTCGGTTCATTCAGATGCTCTACAGACCGGGATCAGACTGCAAAGTTATCGAACGGAAACGTAGACTCGACTAGCTCAACCAAAACTCTACATCCCTTTGCTGATCCACGACTAGCTGGTGGTGTGGGAAGTATGGAACGAAATAACCATATCGATGAGATTGGGAAGATGGAGCGAGATGGATTCAAAGAGGGATTGATTGGGCTGAAGAAGGGTATTTACTATTAAGCTTCTGTATTGTTACACTACTTCCATTTGCCCCCTATACAAATATTTGTCTGCAGCTCCTTTGTTGAATATGTCACTGTGACTCAATTTGCCTGACCTTGATCTATCCTCGTTCCCACAACCATCCATATTTTTGCTCAATAGAGTGTGCTGGATCGTGGTAGTCATATGGTTACTCTGCCTCGCTCGTGGTTGCGGCTGCACCGGAATTGAAGAAGAAACCACTCTTGCCACTCTTGCATACCTCCTCATTCTTAGTGTGCCGCTACAAACTTTGCCAAAACGTAGGTGAGCTACTTGGAATCGCCGTCATCCTTTCTTTTTGAACCAGAGGCGCTTCCACGGCCTTGCGAATGAAGTTTCAACTGACTCTTCCTTGACCACGAGAACTGCATACCGAGTCGCGATGCTGTGTGGTACCCATTGTTCGCGGGGTTCTTTCTGGTTGAGTGGAACCAACAACTCCGCATTATATTCTCGAAAGCCGTCAAGAGTCTCCACTCTCGAGAGATAATCTGCGGAACTGAACTGGATTTGTGAAAAGGAGAGCATAGCCGAGAATCTGGACTCCAGGTAGAGCCGCAGATTGACTCTACCTTCCCTCTTCTTCAAGCCCTCACGCATAAGCAGCGTAAGAGTCTTTGTCATGGCGTCCGGAACGTCGCCGATAGTCTTCTTTTTCTTCTTGCTCTGCAATCTTACATCCTTTGAATCCCACAGGATGTGTATGTCGTACGTGGAAACGCCTGTCAACCAAGGCTGTGTCTTTTGTAATTTGCGTAAGTGGCCTTCCATGGCTTTATCCCAGTGTGCTTGCACGAAGTTGTTGACCCGGCCTCCGAGTATCACTCGAATTTGGAGCTCTACATGGTTGCCGAGCAACCAGGTGTAGTACTCGTGAGCCTCCAGGTAGTCGTACTTCTGCAGCCCAAGAAGACCGATTGAGCCAAAGTGAACGGGGCTGATTTTGGTTGTGGATTGATTACATTTGTACGTCTTGGACTGCAGGGGCAGGCCAGTGTTGGTAGCTACGGACCCGCCATCGGGTGTGGAGAGGTGACTGTAGATGAGGTTGCGGGCTTCGGCTGGGAGACTTGGGAAGAGCAACCTCGTCGGTGTACCCATCGTTGCAGAAGCGTCGTAATTCACCCCGTCTTGTGAAGTTGAAAGCTAGGTTGGCAGCGGCGTGTGGAAATGTATGATGTTGGGTCTTGCGTAGCTGGGCGGCAAGAGTGAACAGAGTGCTCGATGGTACAAATTAGGGCGAGCCGAAAAGGGTAAGATGCAAAGCACGTGATCTCGAGTAAATGTAGTGAAATCTGTTTCACGTGATTGGTGCTGGCTCGTGGGACAGATACTTGGACAGCCGCATCAGTCGTACGGTTTGGTTCACAACTCCTGCAACTTGGATGTTACTATGGGCTGCAAATTTTCGAAACGAATTTCTCCTATGCATTTTGCAGTGGTGCTCTGTCGGCAACGGCTCGGCACTCTGCTTCAGCGCGCTTTGGGCATGGGTGGCTACGATGTGATTTATTGCTCGTTTGAACCAGGGTCCACTATATTGTTGTCATTAGTGCTGGAGAGACTTATCAGAGCGCAAACTTATACTTTTAAATTTCCTGTACACACGCACTGTGACGCTGCAAGAACATAGAATATGCGCTGTCTTCTCAATCCTGAAGACCAGGATGTTGAATTTGTCTTCAATCCATGTTGAGGTAGTACTAGAGGCTTTTAGCGAGCCTAGAGCTTTCTGGAAACAAAAGTGGGTAGGTGAAAAGAAGCTACGCGGTCATGGCAACACAGAGATTTTGGTCGTCGTGATAATTCATTATTGTTAGCTTTGAGAACGGTCTGAAGGATATTTGCCCAGCCTTTATACGTCCGCTCATGCGCCCTTTCTCGTATCTCGTCGTTTGACTCATTCGAGGTTGTGAGCCTGACGACACGGCAGACTGCGCCACATCGTATTTGGCTCGGGAGCACAATTGTTTCCGATCAGACCAGGATTTTCGAACAGGGAGGTCAATCAATTGATGGTCTTTTCCCTACTAGCGACGAAGACCAAGTTATTTTCTGCAAACATAGTAATACTCAGATTTGCTGGCAGCACGCCAGACTACCTAAGTAGATTTAGATCCTGAACACCGTGCCTCTAAAACGCCATTGCCCCTTTTAGCTTTGCAAACCGCAAAAGAGTATCTACAATGCCTCTGCCGCAGCCTTGGCCTTCTCCAACTTAGCCCGCTTTCGTCGCAGGCTCTCAGACTCGGTGTCGCGTTTGTTCTCGCCATACTCAATGCGCTTGAGGAGCTTGCGCTTCTTGTTGGATAACATCATCTTCTGTCTCTCACGCTCTTCCTCGTCCTGGCGCTTCTGCTTTTCAACCTTCTTACGAATCGCTGCATTTTGCTCTTTCTTTGTTGGTTTGCTTACTTCAAGCTTCTTACCAGTCGCCTCAGCCTCGAGCTCACGCTGATGCTGAAGGCGAGCAGCTTCACCCTCGGAAATGTCTGATTCGGCATCAGAGTCACCATCAAAGCCACCCTCAGCGGCTTCAACCTCCGAGTCGCTGTCATCACTGTCATCTTCCGAGTCTGTCTCTGCAATATCCATGCCCTCTCCAGCTGCGACCGGACCTTCACGATCGACTAACGCATCCATGGCGTCATCTTCGTCGACCTCGAATGTGTCTTCATCATCTTCTTCCTCTTCAAATGCTTCAGCTTCGCCCTCTGGCTGCTGCACCTCCAATGGCAGATTAGGGTCGTATTCACCCTTTTTAGGCTTGACCCAAGGGCTCAGGTGAGGTGGGAGTTCAGCGCTGGGTGCGTATAGATCAGGCCGCAGTAGTTTACTCTGGTTGATACAGTCCCAGACCCATTGTGGTTGGACATATGTCCGACCTGGCATCGTCGAATGTGGCCATTGCACGCTAGGAGTAGCGGCTCCGCCATTCTCAGTCCGAGGCACATCGGGTTTGGGTGCTCCGTTAGACAATGACGGTCGGTCGATGATCTGATGTGTAATGGAGGGATCGGACTCGTTGGTTGTAAATGCACCGTCGCCCAGAATGCCATCCCAACCTACCCGCTTGCAGCCAAAAGCCTTGAGTATGAACTCGAGGGATGCTCTGGGCGTCTCGCGGGAGAGATAGAAGGTGAATGGTGCAAACAACGAAGCAACCTCTGCACTACTAGCTTGCGGCTGGGGAAGAATGTCAGCATCCGGAGCTGTCGGCTCAAACTTGTCAATGCCTTCTGTCGCCTCATCCTCGTCGTCGGCATCCTTCATGGCCGTGGGCGGTGCCGCCTCTTCGTCGTTCTCTTCATCTGGCAGAGCGGCAAGTCGGTCCGCAATGGCCTGTGCCTCGGGATTGATGTCGGCGTTCTCTTTGTAGCCATTGGCAGCGCCATTGGCTGCATGAACAGTCCCCTCCAGCTGGATGGCGGCAAGTTCGCCACCTTGCTCGTCGCTTTTGGCATTGAACTTGGGGGGATAGACGAGTCCGACCGAGGTGTACAAACGGTAGTTGACGAAGCCGAGCAGAGTGGTGTAAAACTCTACAAACGTGCCCATGATCCTGAAGTCAATGTCCCCGCCGGTTCGCTGGACGAAGCGGTAGGGCACCAGCCACAGTATGTCCTGGCCTTGGATGGTTGCTTGGTAGTAGATTCCCTTGATGGAGAGAAAGGACTTGCGCAGCGAGTGCGAGGTGATTACGTAGTGCTCGAACTCGCGGGTCAAGCGTTGGCAGAGGGCAATCGTTTTGGCAGGAATGTGCTCGCTCGAGGGCAGGTTCGCAAAGAGGAAGAGCATGGAGAGGGCGTCGTCGAGATCGCGGAGGGCGTCGACGAAGGTGGGATAGCGCTCCTTGATGATGTGGTCCAACTTGACCTTGGGCATGAGGTTCTTCTCAAGGCGCGCGGCATCTCCAGCCTCTCCGCGACCCAGGGCGCGGCCAATTTTCTTTGCGACGGCCTTGTGCTCGCGGAACTTGGCCAGCAGCGGCTCATGGAGGAGGTACTGGATGTCCTTGGTGTAGTAGAAGGTGGTGGCGGCCGTGGAGCCCTTGGAGACCTTCTTCTTGTTGCGAGGCTCGCGCGGGTAGATGCCCTTGAAGATGCACAGCCGTCGGAAGTCGGGCAGCGAAATCTGCAGCTTCTTGACGGCGCGCGTGCGGGTGATGTAGTTTCTGGCGGCGCCAGAGGTGCCTGGGCGGGTCAGCAACTGGGAGCAGGGCTGTGGGGAGGGGGCAGGAGGGGAAACCGACCCTTCTTCTTGGGGCGGCCAGCCATTGTGTGTGTTTGTGAGGCGTGTGGGCGAGTGCTGGGTTTGCGACGCCGGGAAGACTGCGAGAGATGGGCGGGACAAAAAAGTTCGAGAGGCGGCGCGCGGCCGAGGAACAGCCGGCTCTAGCGCGGCAGGGGTGCTGGGAGCCTCGCCTCCCGAGTCGACGTTGCTCTGTTTCTGTGTGGACATGTAGTCACTCCGCCATCAATGGCTTGGGTGCCTTCACGAAAGCAATGAGCCTGCAGACCGGCCCCATGGCCGTGGACCCCCAGCACAAGCTGCTGCTGTTCGCCGCCGCCGCCGCCCTGCGGCTGCTGCTCTTCTCCCTCTTTCCTGCGCTGCCCGCGCTGCTCGCTGGCCGTGTCGAGGTCGCGACTCCAGTGACGAGCTTCAAGCGACGTACGTGCAGACACGACCGCGTTGCGCGCCCCAAGTCCCCCGAGGCTGACCAATGCTGCAGTGCAGGAGGGCGTCTTCCTCTACACGCACAATGTCTCGCCCTACGACGGCGGCGTCTACCACCAGGCGCCCCTCCTGCTGCCGCTCTTCTCGCTCCTGCCGGATCCCTCGTCCGCCCCGCTGGCCACAAACGTGCTCTACACCGCCGTCGACCTGCTGGGTGCCAATGCCCTCGCGCAACTGGCCGACAGTGGATTCGCCGTCGTCACGCGCCGCTTCACGTCTCCCCGAAAAGACTTGAGATGGACCAGTCTGGCTCTGGCCGCTGGGTATGCAATTGCCTCGCTCTGCCCCCGTCCACGGTCCATGGCTAACATGCACGCAGCTTCTTGCTCAACCCCTTCACCATTGCCACGTGCATTTCTCGCTCCACGGCCGCCCTGTCTAATCTCTTCATTCTGACTGCCATGGCCAAGGCATCCCAAGGAGCAAGTGTCACTTTCATCCTGGCCCTCTCTTTTGCCTCGTATCTGGCCATGCACCCTGTGCTCCTCTTCCCGCCCCTCCTCGTCCTTCTTTATGATGCTCGGTCCGCAAAGACCAAATCGACCCCTAAGGTCTGGCCCTTTATTGCCGTCCATTGTGTTGGCTTTGCTGCGGCAATTGGCGCTCTGCTCGTCGCCTCGGCCGCCATTACGGGCTCCTGGGACTTTTTGGCAGCGACGTATGCAGTTCGTCTGCTCCTTCCAGACCTCACACCCAATGTCGGTCTGTGGTGGTACTTTTTCATCGAGATGTTCGACTCCTTCAGAGAGTTTTTCCTAGGTGTTTTCTGGTTACACGCTGCCTCATATATGCCAGGTCTCACAATTCGTCTCCAAAAGCAGCCATTGTTCGTTGCCTGTACCATGACTGGTATCTTCGCCATCTTCACCCCATATCCAAGCATTGCAGATGCTGCGTTATACCTTTCCTTGGTGCCCCTATTTCGGCACCTGTTCCCATGTAAGTATCATTCGAATCCACTTGTACAACAGAAACGTGAATAGCTACTAACCTTGTGATAGTAATGCGGTACACATTCTTGGCATCCGCGAGCATTTTGTACACATCTTTCCTTGGACCAGCCTTCTACCACCTCTGGATCTACGCTGGATCTGGAAACGCCAACTTTTTCTATGCCATCACCTTGGTTTGGAGCCTGGGACTGTCCATCATCCTCGGTGATTCGCTGTACGCTGCGCTAAGGGATGAGCTAGACGTGGAACGACCGGAGCTGCAAGGGAAAGAGGTAAAACGTATATGATAGTATGACATAGACCCGCATAGCGTTGCGTGATTTTAGAATCACAATCCATCCCTTTATGGAGATACTGCATAGATGTCTACACGTACCTCAACTTGCCGAGCCCTACTGATTATTATGTTGACAATATGGCTATGGGCTGTGGTCTGTGTGTGGCATAGTAACAGTACCACTTTAATCTCCCAACCCTCTTAAAGCCCCAAAACGACTTCATCAAGGTCGTTCCTCGTTATCTTGGTGATATGACCGTTTCCCAGCCCAGGCGGACGCTTTCCGTGTAAGCATAGGAATCTTCTGTCACAATATCATAACTTTCACTCGGTGCTCTCACTTTGGAATTTCATAACTAGCAAAGCGGGGTAGAGGTGATTTTGGTAGCTTCTTTCTCCGTTTGGCTCAAAGTCTCACCTTCACCGCCAAGCCCCAAATCACTCTCACCTCACTGCTCAATTTAAAGAAAATTTTGGCGCTAACTGCCAACATAAAGAGCCACCATTCCCCTCAACTCATGAGCCGCTATAATTGCTTCTCCTCACTCTTCTTTGGCAGCACTGAGCAAACTCAACACAACACCTCTCAAATCAGCACTCCATAACAACACCATGTCGAACGACAACAACACTAGCGCCGTCACCTTCTCGCCCCGCGAGATGGAGGTCCTAGCACTTGCCTGGCAGTGTATGGACACCCAGCCAAAGGTACAACACCTTTCACTTCTCCAACCCACAATAATGTTACTGCGAAAGCGCTACCTCTCATGAAGCCCTATTCCATATTCCAACATCGTTGCTTACCTTTCTCACAGATCGACTACGAGAAGCTCGCCCTTCTGACGGGTTACACCAAGGGTTCCGCCGCTGTCACCTTCCAAAAGATCAAGAAGAAGATCGGCGACCTTGGAGCGTCCATCTCTGGCGTTCCCATACCCGCCACGCCGAAGAAGAACAACGCTGGCAAGGCTGCTGCCACCCCCAAGAGCGGCGGAAAGCGTGCTGCTACCGCCAATGAGTCACCCACTAAGCGCGCGAAGAAGACGGTTGGCAAGAAGGGAAAGAAGGTGGTCGATGAGGACGAGGAGCCCGAGGTTGAGCCTATGAAGGTCAAGAAGGAGGAGGTTGATGATGAGGACGAGGAGACGACAGACGATGTCGCCGAAGACACTCCTGACAACTAAACCCTGCAGCGGTGTTCATGTCTCACGCATGTTCCAGCGCGGGAAGAAGGCTTTGGTCACTCAACTCAGCTTATTTCTCTTCGTGATTGGGTTGCTAGTTGAGCGATGTTTGAAGTCGCGGGCGATATGGCCTTGGTCACAGTGGACAAGTACTCGATTGCTTTCCGATCTCACTACGAGGGCCAGACACCAAGTCTGGGATATGTCACTCTAGTCACGTAGCTAGAAACTATTGACTTTCAAACACATTGATATCTTGTCAGGTGGTGTGAAGAACAAATTGCTTCGCTAAACTCGAAAGTAATGTTATAGTACAATTATATGTCGTTGCGCCGCAGCCCCAAGTCGATCCCATTATAAATATCTCCATGACGGATTGAACCCTAACTCCAGCGACTGCTCCGGCCCTGAGGCTTTGGTTGCATCTCACAACGCCGCGATAGCTTCAAGAAGTACTTCGAGTGCCCGGTCCCCCACGCCATCTGAACCTTCCCTGAGTACCCATGCCACGTCGCTCTGCAAGCCTAGGGGTACGTACACTCCACCCTCATCTTTGTTGACTTCCATCCTCTCCCCCAATCTACTTGTGTGTTCCCAAGCCTTGGCCGCCTTCTCTGCATTCTGAATCACCTTGTCGGGAATACCACACATGGCCGCACAGTGCATACCGAAACTTCCTTCCGCAACTCCTTCTTCAAGCTTGTACAGAAAAGTGATACTCTTTGACTCGTCGTCGACGTGAATACGCATCCGCTTGTTCTGTACTTCGGGATGGAACTCAAATTCTTTGGCTAATGACCGATAATGTGTTGCAAAGAAGCCAACGCATCCGACACGTGTGCTGATGTCGTGCAGAACAGCTTGAGCAACGGCAACACCATCGTAGGATGAGGTTCCACGGCCGAGCTCGTCAAGAATTACCAGCGAGCGTGGGGTAGCCTCTGAAAGAATCTTCTGCGTTTCAGACAGCTCAACAAAAAAGGTAGACTGCGCAGCAAAAATGTTGTCATTGGCCCCAAGACGAGACATGATGCGATCAACAGGTGTTAGTTTGGCCGACGTGCAAGGTAAGTAGCAACCGATTTGTGCTAGAATGACCGCAATACATGTCATTCGAAGAATTGTAGATTTACCCGCGGCGTTTGCACCAGTTAGAAGGCTGATGTTCGCTGAGTTGCCGCCTAGTCTTATGTCGTTGGGAATGAAGTCGTCGACGGTGTTCAGCATACACGGATGACGGAGTTCTTCGAACTCGATAACTGTGCGGCTTCCCTCTTGGAACACTGGTCGACAGCTGGGTTCACCTAGAGAAGCAGAGGCCTTTGCCAAGCTGATCAAGCAGTCAAGTTGAGCTATGATCTTCACTGTGGCGAGCCAGGTAGCATACTCCTCATCAAAGCGCTTACAGAAACGCGTGGCAACCTCGCGAGTGATTTGTCCATGGGTTTCTTGAGCTTCCTGAAGGGCTCGAACTAGCTTTCGAAGCTCAGGCGTGTAGTAACGGGTCACCTTTGCTGTAGCTGACATTTGGTCCCAGCTGTTCGGTACCTTGACTTTCTTGGGAACTTCTAGTTGGTAGATTTCTTTTCCATTGTCGCGGAAGCAAATGGTGTTTGAGCCAAGATCTTTTCGTGCCTTCTTCAAAAGGACATCAAGATTTGCTTTGCATTCATCAATTTCCGACTGGCTTTGATCAAAGTCATCCTCAATGCCAGCCTCTGGCACAAGTATGCCCTCTTTTCTGGCGAGATCACGGTCAAAGGCTGAATTCCACTTGGAAAGCGAGCTTGCGAGATCTGGCATGGAGGCGATGAGCTGTCCAATCACACCTTCGCCTTCGCCAAATTGTCGGAGTAGGTTGACAGTGTAATCGATCTGTTCAAAGCCCTCTAGGACTTTGAGGAAGTCCTGGGCTTTGCAGCGGCCCGCATGGATCCGAGATATCAGACGTTCAAGATCTGGCAACTTGCTCAGAGAGGCACTGAAACTGTCCATGATTGCCGAGTCGGCATTTAAAGCATCCACAGCATCCAGACGTGCGTTGATCTTCCCGGCGTCTGCAAGAGGGTGGCAGACCCAGCGCCGGAGCAGTCGTTTACCGAAAGGTGTGATACAACGGTTCAGCATAGCGAACAAGGTTCCCTCGCTGGATCCATCGAATGTGTTTGCGAATATTTCCAAATTGATAAGACTCTGCCCATCAAGAACAAGACTGGTCGCTTTTCGAATGGGATCATACCACTGGAAGTTGCCAAGAGTGACCAAGTCGCGCTCAATCTTCAGCGTGCGAAGGTACTGCAACAGGGCACCAAACGCTGACATTACCAGCTCTTGTTCTCTTGCTTCACGAAGCGCCGGAGGCCATGCCTCGATGTTGTCTTCAGTGGGGGATTCAAAGTAAGTGTTGACTTCGAGTTCGCGAATGGTGATATCCGATGGCCAGAACTCCTTGATTGGCTTCAAGTAGTTCCATAGGGTTGTCGGGGCCGTGTTGTTTTTCAGGATCCTCAAGGCCTTGGCGGAAATACAGGACTTTTCGATGATGAGTTCGCCTGGTCGCATCTGAGCAATTAAAGTCTCGAACTTGGTCATGTCGATATCATCAATAAACTCGCAGAGCTGGAATTGTGCCGTGGCAGTGTCGACAAATGCCACCCCGAAAGCTGGCAGTCCGTCACGATCAATCTCTTTTATGGCCATGCAGTATGTTGACATATCGTCCTGGAGCATTCCAGTATCAACCAGAGTGCCGGATGTCAGAACGGCAGCGAGCTCTCGTCGAATGATCTTGTCAGCCTTCTTAGGAGCCTTCCCTTTTCCCCCTTTGTCGTCTCGTTCGCGCATCTCCTTGGCAAGCGCCGACTCCATCTGGTCGACTCGGGCAACTTTGTAACCTTTTGCGACGAATTGGGTTGCCCACATGTCCAGAGAGGCTTCTGGAACGCCAACCATTCTCATGTTGACCCGGTCAGTCAGCTTGAGATCAAAGAGCTGATGGCCCACGGTTGCATCCTTTTCATACAGCTCGTAGAATTTGCCCTTCTTGAAGAAGACAATAGTGTCCCAGAACTTGCTTTTGATCTCCCAATATTGCGTCTCAAATGGCGAAAAGTCTTTCCAAGCCGTTGGTGGAATGTAAAGTGTGCGAGGATCATAATCGGGGTGGTCGGGTGGGTTCTTGTCCGCATCCTGCATATTTGCGAGCCATATGTATCTCTTCTCAGGCTCGGAGGCAGATGGTCTCTCCTTGAATTTCTTATCGGCACTCTGCTTGGCAGGTGGAATCGGACGAACTGTAAAGTCCAAGGGTTTCTCGGGGTCATAAGTCCATTGCTGCGCGGTTGAGGTGCCGCTTGTTGCGAAATCTTCAGCAGTTTCTTCCTTGAAGAGAATGACGGGAGGAGAAGATGTAGGTTCGGCCTTTTGGCCGTTCTTGGGAGCCGATGATCGCTTGCGCTTTCTTGAAACTTTTTCCTCCTCCTCTGAATCGTCGGGCACGATGAAGTCGTCGACATCGTCGTCAACCATTGCCTGCTGCGTAGCCGCATCTAAGCCAAACTCGTCATCAGAGTCATCCTCCACGCTCACTCTCCGACGCTTCGAAGCTCTACTCCTCGCATTGTTGGCGATTGGCCCAAGGACATCATCACCCTCTTCGTCTTCGTCTGATTCGGCGTAATTGACGGGTTTTCTAGCCTGGACACATTGTCAGCTAAGTGAGGTTCCTGGGTTGATGTTGGCTTGGACAAACCTTCCGCGATGGGCTGCTTGGGGGGAAGCCTGCAACCTCTGACAAGGCACGATTAGCTCAGCTATTCGCTGGATGGGGATAAGAGGGAGCAGACCATTTTCCTTGTTCCTTCCTATCGTCGACTCTCTCGACTCGCGTTCCTGCTTGATTGGGCTTGAGAAGTCCGGTGCATCGCTGCTGGGGACTGGAGTGATGGAAGCTGGCGGCTTGGTGAAGGCTCGCCTGGCAAGCGTTGACGTAGGCGTCTTGGATGCTGGAGGCGGGTCGGACGGCGCAGGACTAGGTGAATTGGTCGACTTCTTCTGGAAGAATCCCAGGATAGACTTTTGGGTCTTGGCCGACTGTGAAGCAGACGCGGGCTGCTTCTTTTGCGAGGGACGAGGCGTGGACATCTCGTTGCCTTCAATGCCACGGACCATGGTAGAAACACCGCGAGAGAGAGAGAGAGAGAGAGAGAGATGAGAGACGTAAAAGTATTTGACGATGGACGGAGGAGGAGCTGAGCACCTGTCGCGACTACCACCCTGGGCAAGGCACGCGTCGGGGTGACGCGCTACTTCGCGAGCCGCGTCAAGTGGCTTGGCACGCGTTTTCGATTCCTCTGGCTGTGAACGACTTTCAATGTTGTCTGTGCGCGTATGCAACTCGATGAAAAGCGAATAGAATGATCGGCAGCTTGCCCTTCTTGTCTACTGCATCATGAAAAGACACCACATCCACCTGTCCAAATTAAAAGTCGACATTCTGCTACTTGGACATTCGCAGATCTCTGGACACGCATTTCGACGCGCACTGGGAGCACTTGTTCGATGTCGTGTCACCTGCATTTATTTCCTAGCCTGCCTTGGTTTGACTCTCACGATTTGTGTTGAGCAGTATTCATTTCTCGGGCATGGATACCTAGGTAGGTACCAAACGAAGCCACTCCAGCTGATGTGGCTTGAACCTGATGAGCGTTCATTAGAGTGACGACGTGACATGCATTGTTCTGCTTCGTACTAGCTTTCCACACCTTTCCTACACCGTCCTGTGGCAAGTGTTCATCGAACGAGCCCGGCTTTCTCCCCTGGCAGTGACACGAGCATCGGGCAAAAGCATTAACCCAGAAGCCGCGGGATTAACAACATGGCAACCATTTGAACGATGAATTACCTAGCGCACTGCAAAATACAACGTTGGAGCCAATAAAGCCCTTGCCATTGCAGATTGCCGGCAGTTGCACCGAACAAATCGGTGCTTTCGCCGCTGGAGTTCAAAAGCCGACTGCCCCACGGCAACAAGTCTTTCGGAAAGTCGGAATCCAGTCCGGAACGGGAGGGGCTCCTCCATCATCAACTGCTCTGTGACCCGTGGACACTCTCCTTCTTTTCAGTTCACCATTCCAGAACTTCGACGTGGACCCAGCTTATCCTCACAATGGCTCCCGACCTTTCACAGAACAAAGCCGTCAAGCTTGTCAAACACGCAGCTGCGAACAAGTATGCCATTTGCGCAACGTGCTGTTACAACGTCGAGGGAATTCTCGCGTCTGTAAGAGCAGCAGAAGCTAAACGCGCACCTTTGATTATTCAACTCTTCCCCTGGGCGATACAATACGCCGATGGCATTTTGCTCCATGCTGCGCGCGAAGCCGCCGACAATGCAAGCGTGCCCGTGGCATTACACATGGACCATGCGCAATCCCCGGAAATTGTCAAAAGAGCCGCGGATTTCGAGAGAGGATTTGATGGCATCATGGTTGATATGAGCCACTACGACGATAACCTGCAAAAGACCCAGGAACTGGTCAAATACTGCAACGACCGCGGCATCATCACCGAGGCTGAACCCGGACGCATAGACGGTGGAGAAGATGGAGTTGGTGACTTGAGTGAATTGGGGCTTGAGGCCATCCTTACCACGCCTGAACAAGCCGAGGACTTTGTCGCGACTGGTATCAATTGGTTAGCTCCTGCATTTGGCAACGTACACGGCAACTACGGTCCAAAAGGTCCCCAGCTGGACTATGCACGATTGAAGCGTGTTCATGAGAAAGTCGGCGATCGAGTAAATCTGGTGCTTCATGGAGCTGGAGCGGAATGGTTTCAGGAAAAGCTACTGAAGGAGTGCATCGAGTGTGGTGTTGCCAAAGTCAACATCAACGACGCTTTCAACAACGATTTCATCAATACTATGAAATCCGAGGCGGGGAAAACTCCTCTGACTGGTTTGATTGAGAAAGCCACTGACGCGATGCAAGCGAGCATCGAGAACTACATCGAATGGATGGGAGGCTCAGGAATGGCGGATAAGATATAGAAATGGGCAATAAGTACGATTTACGAGCTATTAAATGCCACGCACCAATATTTTATATCGGGACAATCATTCCCCCGACCGTAGTCTTCGACCAACCATTTCCCGAGTATGTGTGGAATCCTGTACAGTAAACCTTGCGAGAGGCGGTAGACTGACTGCGCAAATTGGGTAAAGTCGTGGTAACTGTCATTGGGTGATGAATTGCGCACGGAATACCGGGTGTGCAAGGCGAAAATAGCCGATGGCCCGGACGACTCTCAAAGTTGTGAGACTAGACTAGGAAAATGAGGCAGTAAGCAGTGCAACAATACATAATACGGACGAAGAGAGTATAAAGCAACAGGCTCCAGCTTCGACATTGAATCTCTACTGAATTTTCCTCACTCACCGCAACACCATGATGTCGAACTACTCCCTCTACAGTATTCCCCTCTACTGGTTCATAGCCCTCTATCCCCACGCCTACGCCGTACGTCACAACAAAAATCTCTTCTTGAGGCTCTTTAACATTGCTCACAACTCGAATTAGGCCGGGGTCATCAAGAAATCTAACAACAACAAATGGAACAACCACAATCCACGGAGCAGAGAGACCAACGACCACTACAAGAAAGCTGTTCCAGCTGATGTGTACGCAAAGTACGAGCGAGCTGAAGCAGCACACAAAAATAGCATGGAAAACGCCCCCTTCTTCATCGGTGCGGTACTAGCAGGAAATTTCGTGGGCTTGAGTCCGAGTATGTTTCGCATTTCCGTGACGATTCTTGAGAGCCTCTGCTGACACAATGGAGCAACGATGAACGTCATCTGTGGAACGTTTGTCGGCCTAAGGATTCTGCACACTGTGCTTTATATCAACACCACAACGCAGAAAAACTCGCATCTGCGGTCGTTTACGTGGGTCGCCTCGATACTCCTCCTTATTGGGGCTTACGTTAAGGCTGGAAATGCACTTTCTGCGAAGTAATTGATAATAATCAATCAGAGCAACATTATATTGTCAATCTCCTACAATCAATCATGGACTCGATTTTGTGCAAACGTTCTTGATTGAACTTGGCCCTTCTCTTCTTCTGCCCTCAAAAAAGCTGTAGCCTATGACCCGCTAGATGCTCCCCTTCTTTTCTCATCGCAGGACAATGTCCTCCTCCTCAAAACCATACTCGATCAATCTTTCCAACACGTGTGGATCCATAAAATCGTAAACGAAACACTCACCGAGAAATGCGTACTCGCCATCATCAAACGGCCGCAAAACGTACAGGGTCTTGCCCCCATCTAGAATGACCATAGTATCGTTCTCGCGCATACATTCTGGACCCAGCCCAATACAACCACTCCCCGTCTGGAAGAAGCGTCGTCTAAAGCAATATTCCCTGATAAGCATCATGAAGGGCTCGAGATGGCCCGAAAGGTGTTTCACACCGCGCCTTTTGATTCGCGCATCGGGGAAGAAATGCTTAATGACTGCGTAAAAGTCCGCCATGTACTGCGCGCCTACTTCTTCTTCTATGCGGTCAAAGTAGACGCGGTCCTCAACTGTACCGCCTGTTACGAGGTGTCCACCTGTCAGAGTGACGGCAAGTCTTTTCATGGCTTCGTGGTATATTTCTATGTTGTTCCTCGCGCTCATAATGTCAACCAGCTGGTCGTAAATCCAGTCATATGAAGTCTGGTCCAGTGATTCAAGTGTTAGCCAGCATGTATCTGTGGTACTGGTGACGCTGTCGAGTTTGTAGCCCCTCAATTTCAACTTCCCGGAGTAATTGCTGTCGATTTTCAATGATTTTTCGCGTACGCCGATCAACATGCTACTGTTTTCACACCAAAATTCGCCCCTCGAGTCCTCGATTGACTGGTCCCAACGGGGCATCCATGACGGGATATCCTTGCTTTCCTGATAAACAGCATCGTGATCTATAGAAGAGAGGAAATGGAGGTCGTTCTCCAACATACAGTATACAACAGCATCGAAAATGACTTCTTGCCAAGACTTCCCGTAGTCGACTAAGAGCGTTGATTTCCAGATGCTCTCCATATGGTGCTTGGGTTGATATAAGCCAAGAAGTGCATACACTTTATCCCTTGGATCGGTAGCCTTCATGTCGCGAAACAAATTGAGGATGTCGAGAAACGTACGGGAGCTCGACTCCCATTTGTTCATTCTTAGGTTTGCGCTATCCAGACTGACGTTATCGACTTCCATTGGCGGCACTGGCAAGAGCAAGCGCTGCTCATAGTACCATCTCGCAAAAACGCCAACAATGCTTCCATCGATTTGTTCATCGCCACACAAAATAACAATTTCCCTAGACGAGAGAGACTCTTGCACACACCTATTAGTCCATTAGTTTATGGAGTCTTGATACATCTCCAGAATCATTACTCCATGCATGTACTTACCAGATCCGCTGCCACCATGGCTGATCGAAGAACTCGCCTAGGACCCTCCATGCGTCTTCTATACCTTCCTCGATTTTCAATAGTTCTTGAAGGTTGCCTAAGGTCGGGTGTCCTGGTGTAAGTACTGTACTAGCCCTAGCTCCCGGAATTGACACTTTACGATGCACGTTTCGAATAATTGCGAGTGCTTTCGCTGCATCACCATTGTCAAGTGGGCCTAGCCAAGCCACAACTCTGTTCGCCCTCTTGTATATTTCTCCAATTCGTTCGACCTGGTGGCTCTTTTCATATAGATTGTCCTGGTTGATACATATTCCATCGGCCCAGAGGGTTCTCGACTGAGTACTATGTCGGAGTTTCCTCAGCGCTTGGGCGAGGCTGATCGTAATGTAAGCTGTCTGACCGTCGCATTCGATTTCTTCTCTCTTTGTTGGTGGGCCCCAGACATAAGATAGCGCCTCGTAGGTAGGAACATGATCCAGCGATGCTTGCACTAGGCGACACTTGATCTTCGCGTGCGTTGACCCAGGCAGGAGCCTCAACAAGCGGATTTTCCCATTGTGCAATTTCGTTTTATAAATGTGTTTAGGATTCCGTGAGAAATTTTGATCATGGTAGAGCCATGCAGAAACGTGTTGAAATATATGCTGGGATTGTAGAAGCTGGTGAGAGAAAAATAAGACTGGTAACAGGAGGGCTTCAGCTGAGGATAACGAGAATATGAGCACAAGAACGGCGGCTAGACATAAGGTGTCTATAAGCAAGGCCACCTTTTTCTCTGCGCGTGCTCTAGAAGTTGCCATAATCTCCAGGGAAACAAGAAGCCGTTTGTCGTTCACCGTTGCTAAGGGAAGTGGATGCATCGATGCATACCTTGGTAGCGGAGGCTAGAGTGAGCGCTAAGCCAGATGTGAGAGGCAATTGGTGCCTAACCTTCAGTAACTATGTTCTCGTCTGATACCTAGGTACTTAATTGTTGCAGAACACTCAACAAAATTCTATGATTTGTGTAAACAGGTTTAGACGAATTGTTAGCCCTTTAAGCATATTTTCCTGCAACCTTGCGCTATCGTAAGATCGAGAACTGCGTAATTAGGTGTTGATGCACTTAACAAAACCTTGAATTGGGGTAAGAGAGACACCTTGGACCTAGGTGCGCACAAACTTCATTCTGTCCTGGCACAGCCTTGGTGATCGACTTCGACGTCAAAGCCGTATGGGCATCCATATATCCTATGTATAATAAAGAGAAGTGTGCCCTGAAATGCTACGAAGACGACTCCTGACGCCTTTCCGTTGTTGATCAGCCAATCATGATATTATCGAATGCTAAAAAGCACAACCCTACTCCTCCATCTTATCCACATTTCCTCCGCCGTTAACCATTCCCGCATTGCCTTCTCCCAAATGTTTAAGCAGCCAGCTCCTCTTGAAGTACGTATTCGGATGCACAATTGTATCCAGGTCGTTCATGCTCCAGCTACCATCATCCTTGACTTTCTTGATTTCTTTCTTATGAGCCCATTCAAAGACCCGGTTACAAGCAACATGGTACCTCTGCTTCACCACATCTTCTTTGACTGTCTTGAGTAAATCGCGCTCCGTGACGCCCACGCGTTGCAACAAGGAGGTGAGGTTGTCAGGCGTGAATGTGCGATAAGGGCAGCCATGGGACTGACCGGGGCCGGGAAGCGGTTCCGTCAGGAGCTTTTGGCAAGAGTAGGGTGTATAACCGCGGCCGCGGCGGTTCGCGTCACCTCCTACATCGCCGTAGGAATGGCGAATATTATATTTGTATTCTTTTTGGAATTTCTCGTCTGTCATGAGCTTGAAAGAACGTCGCCAAAACACAATACATTCGTCAAGACTGAGGCCGATGCCTTTCAAGAATAGCGTATACTGAAGGCGACCGAAGTGCTTCAAATGTGAATTTTCGCGAAGCGTCATGTGGAGGTTCTGCATGCAGAGAGGAAAGTTCTTCGACAGAACATCGATATTGTTCGCGGTAATGGTTGAGAGACCGTCAATATTGGCGTCTGAGGAAGAGTAGGTGGCATCGGGTGCTGTGAAGGATTGCGAGAGATGCGACAGAATCGGGGCGAGGCGGTCATCTTCATCTAGCCGGGGAATGGCGCGTGCAGTCAACTGCGCTCATGTTAGCCATCTTCATCAGTCGATATGATTGACAGTGCTGTACCTCCAAGGCTTCGTCCAACTTTTTGGTGAAGTCGGCAACTACCAGACTCATTTGTTCTCGTTGCGGGACGTATGCCTTTCCCATTCTCAGCAAGACTTTTCGTTGCTCTACGAGTTCGGGAACTCTCTCCCAGTCGACCTTGAACCAATCCAGCTCCTCACCCTTCTTCTGTCCGCTCGCTGCCAACAGCTGCTCCCTCAGTTCTCTCTTCTCGTCTTCTTGGACTTCTTCCCACTCCAGGTTCAGGCTTCTTACAAAGTATTGCCGCTCTCTCGGATCATCATCCTTGAACCTCAATCTGAAGAGCATAGTCTCTAGTCTCGAAAATCGCCGTCGGAGCTCTTCGGTCGATGAGAACGCAAGTCGCAGTATGAAATGTGAGTAATGGTCTTTCCTCCGCTCCTCTTGTAGTTTTTGGCTCCTTGACGAGTCTTGACGTAGCGGCAGGTACTTTTCCAAGATACCTTTCATGTACTCGGCGGTCTCTTCGGGTCCACGGTTGCGGAAAGTGCATCCTTCGAGCTCTGAGAGCACTGCAGACATTTGATCAGCAACATAACCCATGGTAGACGGGTGAACACACCTTTCAGTCGATCGATGGCCCATGTCTCAAACTCCTCAAGCGTAATCTCTGCCGTGGGCGGCAGCACGTAGAAGTTGAGCCGATGCTCGTAGGTGTGCTGCTTGAATTCCGCATTCGCAAATTGTCTTTTCTTGTAATCGACATTCGCGCGTCTTTTGGGGTCGACTCGGGAGTAGTCGTGGCGGATCATGGCGATGTGTTGCTATTGTTGATTGCGTTGCTGTGATCTCGCGCAAATGCAATGTTAATGTTGGGCGATGATGCGGAACCGTAAAGTGCAGAGGCGCGTCGCGCGTCGCAACGCGTGAAAGTGGCCTAACCGCTTTAGGTCTACGTGATGGTCACCTTGTACCGCGATTTAAAGAGTTATGCTAATTTAGCTTCCGCACCAATCTGCCAATCATGCGTCTCAGAACAATAGGTGTAAGCGGGGCCAAGTGAAAGTGAGAGACAAGAGTCCAAGATCACAACTACGACGATGCCGTTGCACGACTCTGGCTCAATGTCTATATTTCGCTCTACTGTCTCGTCTATGTGCGTCGTTTCTATGTTTCCATCTACACCGACCAATTGCGTCAACTAACCAAGCAGATCGCCCAGAGCATTTACATATGCCATGGGCACAGTCGGTGCTCCGTCAGCCAGGAAATCCTCTTTCTTGCTAACACCCGTCAATACAGCCAACGTGCCTCCTAGTTTACCATCAATGCCGAACTGGATGTCCGTGTTCATCCTGTCCCCAACCATGCATGTTCGGCTGCGATCGAACTTGAACTTGCCCTCGACTGCATCCATCATTGCTTGGCTAGGCTTACCCAAAGACAGTGGCTCTCTGCCAATAGCTTTGGCAAGTCCAGCTCCGGACGATCCCGCACCTGGGAACAGAGTGTGCGACATAGGCAAAGTGCTATCAATGTTGGTCGCGAGATAGACTGCGCCACGTTGTAGGTACTGAAATGCAATCGCCGTCTTCAGGTAGTTGGAATGAAAGTCAAGCCCACTAAGCACAATGCCGACGTCGGGATCCAACAGAGTGCCATTGGAAATGTTCTCGAAGTCTTCAGGTTGGATATCCCGGCGATACGCGGGATCGGTGCCGCCAATGAACGGTACGCCTTCGGATTCAAGCTCTTGCTCCACACCAGACTCGCCCAGCACAAAGACTTTGTTTTTTGGGCCGGGAAGCTTGAGGATACGAGCGATGTATACGGCGGCGCTGTACGAGGAACCGAAAACTTCATTCTATATAGAGTCAGCTTCGCACGCGAGGAACCATTGTCGCTGTGGCACTTACCACTTCTGCAGGTATACCCAGTTTATCGAACTTCTTCTTGTAATCTGCGCGTGATTTGGTGCTATTGTTGGTAACGAAGACAAGCTGTTTGCCTGTTGCCCTATGTCAGCACCTGCATCTCGTCGAATGGCAAAGGCTCGTACCTTTACTCCTCAACATTTCTATGGTTTCAGGAACTTTCTCGTAAAGGTGATCGCCAGACCAGAGGACGCCTATCCTTCTTCACAATCAGTGCACTGGCGCTATTGATACCATGGTCCCTGTAGGACTCTTCAATATGGGAGAGTGTTCACGCATACCATCGCAATCGAAGAGGAAGACCTACAGCACATCGTTAGTACTTGGAAAGTGGTAGCGGGGTCGGTTGCCGGCTCACATCGAACTTGGAGAGGAAATCATCAATGGCACCGCTGTCTCCAGACAAAAACTGTGGATTAGACATTGCTGAACAGGTACCACGGTTTCGTGGGGTCTTAGCTAGGGAGGAAATCAACTCCAGCTGAGGATCACTACGGTGGTTGGTGGAAGGTGGGGCACTTGGCATGGACCCTGGGGTCTCGTACGGAACGCAAAAGCCGATCAATTCCGACATATGTCATTTTATCTACCCCGTCATTTTCATACTTTCGTAATTTGGCTGTGTGTACAGCTTATACCTTAAGCCTTAACCACAAGGCTTGGAGATCAAAGCTTTGGCTCCTCTAGTCAATCAACAATTATCTTCTTTTCTAGCTCTTCAAAGTGCTCAAAGAAGCTATCAAAGAGGTTGATTGCATGTTCCACATCATGAGCACCCCCCGTTTCGCGGATGCTATGCATGCTAAGCTGTGGGTTGCCCAAGTCAAGTGTACGAGCACCCAGAGCAGCCGACAGCATAGGGCCGATAGTGCTTCCACAAGAGGAATCGTTACGGACAACGAACAGTTGCAATGGTACGCCTGCCTTGATTGTGGATGGGCTTGACGAGGCTGGCTTTGCACGACGTGCAGCCTCTTGTAGCAGTACAATGCCTGGAGTATTGGTGGCATAGCGAGCATTGGCATTGATCTTGATGACAGTGCCCTTGTTCATCTCGGGACGGTGCTGAGACTCGTACTTTGCTGGATAATTAGGATGCACGGAGTGGGCCATATCTGCGGAAATGAGGAACGAGGTGGACAGCGTTTGCTCATAGGCAGTGGCAGTATCAGCATCGACTTTGTCATACGACTTGTCTGAGTTGTTCTCGGACGCAGGTAGCACAGACAGACGACGAAGTACCGCAGGTAAGAGGTTGGAGTCGGCTCCCTGTGATGTTCGAGAACCAATCTCCTCGTGGTCAAAGCAGGCAATGAGGCGAATAGTTGAGTCCTTGTCCAAAGCGGTCGAGGCTGACAAACTCTTGATCAAGCCTTCGACGGTGCAGTAGGTCATCATCAGGTTGTCCAGTCGCGGAGAGAAAATGAGCTCATTGTTTAGGCCACCAATCGTCGATTTGTGTGTATCGTAGAGGACCATTTCAAAGTCAACAACATCGTTGGGCTGTGCGTTTGCCTCTTCTGCGATGATCTCGACGAGGTAAGAATGGTGCCGTGAAGTGGGTGTGGCAAGCGGCTCGATCTGGCTGGTTTCCTTTGTCTCTGCATTTTCACTCTTGCTTTCCTCCGTCTTCCCTTGTCTATTCAGCTCCGCAGCTGCCAGACCCGCAATGGGGAACAATTGAGTCTCCTTGTTGAACTGAAAGTTCTCCTGGCGGTCGAGGTGGATGGCGAGGGTTGGGATTCTGAGAATGGGTCGCTCGACTTTGACGAGACGCTGCTCAATTATGCCTTCCTTGGTGCGTACCATTGCGCGACCAGCAATGCTTAGATCACGATCGAACCAGGTATGCCACAGTCCACCGCCGTAGGTTTCACAAGCGACTTGCAGAAACCCATCACTCTGACGCTTTGATACGGGCTTTAGGCGAAGACAAGGCGAGTCTGTATGGGCGCCGATCATGCCGACAGGGTTACCGGCCTTCCATTTCTTGCCGACCGCAAATGCGACGATGGAGGACCCGTTACGTGTGAGGTAGTACTTGCCCCCCGGTTGGACGGTGGAGGCCCACGAATCCCGTTCCTGGGGCGCATGTTAGCCAGCAGCCGTGGACAGCCTTGTGAGGAGCGTCTGTGCCTTTATCTGCTCAAAGCCTGCTTTCTCTAGGCGTTCTTTGGCCGATCGCACCGCATGGAAAGCTACATGATTATCATCGTCAGTAGAGACAAATCATACTAGGGACTGAGAGCTGCATACGCGTGGGGGAAGCGTTGACAAACGATAGAAAGTCTTCAGCAGCCTTGAGGGAGGGTTTGGCGGCCATGGTTCGAATGGCACACGACAGCAGTGAGATGTGTGGTCGTGCAGGGCGTGGTCGCATAGGGATTGGACGAAGGGTGAGTGAGATGAGGGCGATCGGGTAAGGCGGGGAACCACGCGAGAGTGGCTCTCACCCGCCAACCTAAAATGCCAGGCTATCAGCAAGCGAGCGGCATTGGCCCTGAACTACGGATCAAGGCACTGCAAGGGTAAAGCTATCGAGAGCTGCTATCTGAGAGCTGATTGACATCACATCTTTACCCACAGCAGCATGTCATTGAGCACAGTACGAAAGAGGCGTAGGTATTCGCGCGAGGTCCAAGTGAGTCTCATTGATACAATCAATACGGTCCCGCAAGCGCCTCTACTGAGGCCGAGAAACTGAGACTGTTAGGACCCTGCACAGCAACTTGAAAGCCAAAGTCTGCAAAAGAGAAGTATTGCGACCCCCGGAAAATCCAGCAAGATTATGATAGCGTTGTGCCTGTGTGGTGTTTGCTTGCCACGAAGTGCTCAGGCCAAGTGCAGCGAGACGTTGGCGCGGGGCGGGCATGATTGGCTGGCGTTCGCGTGTTCTTGGATCAAAACAGCGACAAGCAACACAGGACGTGACCAACGGCGAGCCTTCGCGACGCACTCGAAAACAACCACCGCCCTCTGTCTCTCCTTCTCTCTGCACTGTCTCTCCGCGCACAATACAGTCTCTGCATCCCGTCCGCCGCCGTTGCAACGCCCGCCGCCCTCTCTGCCATTGTCGCTCCTTCCGTCCAGCCACGCCGCTGCCGTTTGGTTGGTTGCCGTTGCACCTGCTTCCATCCCCAGCGTCTCGAGCTCCGACCTCACAACAACAAAGACAACGCGCAACGCTCCACCATCGCACACCACCACAAACAACGGTGCCCCCGAGTAAAGCTGGCAATGCGCATGTCCTCGCACGCTTGATTTCCAATCTCACCTGCTGGTCACCAGGGGCGCCCGCCCTGCTGCTGTAGGGCTCGTGGTCACAGGGGCACGCAACAACCACCGTCCACGCACCGCCTCTCTCACCGCCAGCGACACCTTCACCTCGTCTTTTGCGGCCTCGCCATATATATCACACTCATCCAGGCCCTGAGACTTGCTCGTCGATATCCAGAACACCCCACACATCCCCGCCATGGCCCGCGACGAGATAGCTGAGGCGACGACCGCATCTGCGACGGCGCATGCCGAAGCAGACGTTACCACGCCGACCTTGATATCGCCTCCAGAGTCGAAGACGCCTCCAACCGCATCCCACAAGCGAAACCAGGCGGCGTTTGGCACACTGGCGCAGGATCGCAACTCGGAGCCCATCGACCCCTCGGCCCTGTCCAAAGCCCTTGAGCATTATGAGCAAGCTGGGCGCGTTAGGGAGCGAACTCCGACAGCCAGCCCCAGCCGAAAGCGCCCACGAATTTATGGTGATAGGTGAGTACAGCGACTGCATGGACTTTGCAGATATCAACAGGCTGACGGACATGTTTTAGGTTCATCCCAAACCGAGCAGGCCAAGATCTCCACGCAAGCTTCAACCTCTTGCACGATGATGGCTCTCCGGCAACCCCTTCGAAATCCAAGCGCACCCCCCACAATGAATTGCACTTTCAAAGGAGTGAGTATCGGCCCAATGCAATGTAATTCACGTCACTGACCATAATCTAGCCGAAGAAGCTAACCGCACCTACTCCGCAGTGCTTCGTCAGGAGATGTTCGAGGGTTCAGTTCCACAAGCGTTTCCGCAAAGCTTGTCGCCAGCAGACAGTGCCAACATGAGAACTGGAGGACGCTCACATACGCCACCAGCTAGAACAACTGCATCCTTGCAGCCGTCCACTCTGACCCCATCCACTCCTCACAAAAACCTCTTCTCCTACTCTGGACAACCGACACCATCAAGGACGCCTTCAAGTAGGCATGGCGTGCTGAACCTCAATGCCCGATCAGATCTCTACAGCTTATCACCTATCAAGTATAGTAGCCAGCGCATGCTACTCAGCCCACAGCGAGCACCTCGGGCTGTATCCAAAGTTCCTTACAAGGTTCTGGATGCCCCAGATCTGGCTGATGATTTCTACCTCAATCTCGTCGACTGGGGTAGCCAGAATACTCTCGGGGTTGGACTAGGGTCGTGCGTTTACATGTGGAACTCAACCAGTGGCCGCGTGACAAAGCTTTGCGAACTAACTGACGACTCAGTCACAAGCGTAAACTGGATACAGCGTGTAGGGAGCACCCAACCAACTGATTTGGAAAATACTGACATACCTCAGGGTTCACACATCGCCATCGGGACTAATCGCGGACAAGTTCAGATCTGGGATGCACAGACTCAGCGACGTCTCCGTACGATGATGGGTCACACAGCTCGCGTTGGTGCCCTTGCTTGGAACGAGCATATTCTAACATCGGGCTCAAGGGATCGTACTATCTATCATCGAGATGTTCGACAACCAGACCAGTGGCTTCGGAAACTCGTAGGCCACAAGCAAGAAATTTGTGGTCTCAAGTGGAACCACGAGGATCAGCAACTTGCATCTGGTGGCAACGACAACAAACTCATGGTGTGGGAAAAGCTGAATGCAGAGCCAACTTTCAAGTGGAGCGAGCATCAAGCTGCCGTAAAGGCTATTGCCTGGAGTCCTCACCAACGTGGCCTTCTCGCTAGCGGCGGTGGTACAGCAGATCGAACCATCAAATTTTGGAACACGCTCATTTCCTCAAACGGTCCATCGGCTTCATCGCTTGCTGCTGCGTCAGCCGCAGCTTCAGCATCAAGCTCTGCGAACGTTCCTATTTCCCCCACGGCACCGGCGAACCTGATCAACAGCCTTGATACTGGAAGTCAAGTGTGCAATCTTGCTTGGTCCAAAAACAGCAACGAGATTGTCTCCACGCATGGCTACAGCCAAAATCAAATCATAGTCTGGAAGTACCCAAGCATGCAGCAAGTCGTCTCATTGACTGGTCACACCTATCGAGTGCTGTATCTGGCAATGAGCCCAGATGGCCAAGTCATCGTTACCGGCGCAGGCGATGAGACACTTCGATTCTGGAACGCCTTCAAGAAGAAGGAGCGAACTGGTGGGCTCAGCAGCATGGACAGTTGGGGCGTCATTCGCTAGCTGCATTTGGTGCCTTGTCCCTTTCTACGACTGTATATTTTCAGACCACGGTCCGCTGGCTCGACACGTCCACATTTCTATCAACATCCTTGATTGCGTAAAAGCATACACCTCGGCCTTGATACCTTTGGAAGCGATCCCCTTGACCTTCATCAACATCCTCTACATGATGCGAGCGAGCGAGCTCGACACCATGTAGGGATATTCTACAGGACCTTTCGGCATTTTTTCTACTAGCATGGATGGCGCATCGGCGTTGGGGCGGCTCTATGCCACGGCTTTCACATTCATTGTCCATTTATCGGAACTTGAATCAGGCATTACTCATTCACGACTGCGGGCGTTTGCATCTGACCTTTTCACGATCTACCTGGATCGATCCCTGAGGGCTCATGAGTCTCTATGATGGGCGCAGGTGGATATCGGTGGCATTTTCTGGGGGCTTGCTGGAATCAGTCTTTGGAGGTGAGCATCCAAAGTGCAGAATTTGAGCGGCCGATTGGGGTTCGTTTGGCCCCCTTCATTTATGATCATGATTGTACAACAATAGCCTGAGATACCAAAAGACTTTTTCGACTTTGTAACATATGATTCCATGATGTTGTGACGCTTGGCATGTGCACTGACAATTCCAGGTCTAGCGGACCACCTCGTAATAAAAAGAAAAAATGAAAGGAACTGGGTCAAGCGAATGAATAGCACAAACTCAAGTCTGTGAATCGCAATTCGACATATTCCAATTTAAAACACGAATAACAACTAGGACGAGTATTTTCAGACCACCGGATAACAGTAAGAATAGACAAACTAACTCCACCAACTCCCGGTTACATATATACCTCCAACACGAGTGCACCAAACTGCCCCACCATCACTGTTAAAACATCAAACCCTTTACTCAGGACAAAAACAAGCCCGGAGTATAAAGCCAGGCAAAAAGCAGCAAGGCCAGTACAACATACCGTCACTACAACCGGGTTCTGTAGACGGCTTCTCATGTCATGCGCTCGGCATGCGGCTAGACCGAGAGCTGAAGCTGGAACGCGAGCTGCTGGTTGAAGAATCAGACTATGACTTTGCACTGCCAGACTCTGCGCTCGGTCCGCTGCGGTAGCTCTGGTCCGAGGACACCTCGTAGTTTGAGGAGCCCCGAGTGGGGAGCGTACGGGAGTGATGACTGGCGATGGTGGGCTCTAGGCTATCTGAACGGTGACCGTCGAGGCCGTGGACGGGTACTGGGGAAGGTAGTGCGACTTTCTCGTTGCTAAGCGTGTCTGCAGGGTTGTTTCGAAAGGGCAGCACTTGTCGCTGGATGCGGGTCGGTTGTCGTGTGCCAGCCTGGAGTTGGGTTGCGAAGTCGCGCTCATCAGCGCCGTCGGTTGCATGGCGACCTAAAATAAAGTCAGAACAGTCAAGTAAGAAATTGTAATGTGGTTTAAGACTTACTTGTGTGAGCATCGCTGAACTCATGGGAGTGTCTATGGTGATGATGATGCGCCTCGTGACCATCACTGTCGGCATCAGGATTGGCGGTCTCGTACTCGAGGATCTTGATCAGGCGGTAGAAAATGACTGCCAGGATTGCGCCGAGAAGAGGTCCAATCCAGTAGATCCAATGGTACGAGTGGAAACTGCGGAGAATGACACATGGACCGAAGGACCGAGCAGGATTTAGAGATCCTCCGGTAAAGTACACGCCTGGTGGAGTCAGTACAGCACGATGGGTGTGCCGAAACAAGATACTCACCAGCCATTTCGGCAACGAACAATGCTAGGCCAATACCGATAGGGGCAATGAACGTTGATCGATGCTTCTCAGCTGCCAACATGAAGATAGCAAAGACAAGTTGGGCTGTCAGGAACATCTCAATGAAGAGGCCTCGCACAACAGATGTTTCCGGGCTCAGGCTCGTGCGAACAGACAATGGCCCTGGGAAGAGTGTGGAGACGATCCCGGCAGCAGCGATACCTGCAAGTATTTGCGAAACTATGAGCAAAATGACTTTTACCCAGGGCACTGCGCCGATGAGTCCCATAGCAACAGTCACCTGCAGAAGATGAGCCTTGGTCAAATGTGCTTTGAGATTTGCACTTACAGCAGGGTTGAACAGACCGCCGCTGATTCGGAAGAAAATCCAGACGTTGACTGCCAGCGAGAAGCCGAAAGCCAGTGAGATATACATCAAGCTCTCGATGTCCATAGGATTGTCTCCGAGGAGGTTATTCGCGACTTGTGTTGCAGTGAAAGCGAAGAACAGGAAGAGGAATGTGCCCACGAACTCTCCTAGGGCGGCAACGAACAGGACGCGGGCACTCGTTGGAAGCCATCCAATACCGTACAGACGCGTTCCGCTTGGACGCTGTGGATCTTCTGCGTACTTTGGTGTCATACCTGGCAAGACCATAAAACTCTCAGCCGGATGGTAGGTAGGCCGTGTGACGTTCATAACTGCGGCTTTGAGGCGTATTAACTAGGAATCGGGGGGTGTGAAGGAGACGGATGCGTGAGAGACAAGAAGGGTTTTCAGGTGAGTCAAACAGGGAAGAATGATAGGCGCTGGAACAGAAGACTGCGAAAGGGAATAGGAGCTGAGGGTGGCTGACAGGAGAAGACAGTGCAGGATGCTAAGGCAGATGAGATATGTAGAGGGAGAGGAAACAGGCAGGCTGAGAGAAGCGATGTGACGACATTGGGGGCAATACATCGGGGAGGCAGCCGTTGGCGACGTTGAAGGCACGATGAGATGAGCTCGTGGTGCTTGCTGTGCGTGAAGGCTAAGGGGCTAGATTAGATTCTAGCGTCTGGAAGCGGCAGCTGCACCCAATGCACTCTCAGAATGGCAGCAGCTGTTCGAGATTCTGGCAAGTGGGCGCACCAATGAATTGCTGGAATTACTCCATCAATCTGCCACTGTACCTCAACTCTGCGAATGTACAGGAGGAGTGCAACGATGCATCTGCTGCGAGGAGCACAGTGGTCAGAGCCGTCATTCATCTCTCGCTCTCTGTATAGGTATAGTCTCTGCGGCAAATATCAACTTCTGGGTGACGTCTCTTGACGGCGCCGGAGAGTTTGCTCAGTGCAGCTGTGATGGGGACTATGGGGAGCGCTATTCTGCTGCAAGCTAGCCAACGCCCCTAGTCAGAAGCAAGTCCCAAAAGCGTGCCGTGGTGGCTGACAACCGTGACGTCGGCATGCTGGATCCATGATGTTGGAGCCCAGAGTGGTGGTGATCTCAACGAGCAGATGCCTGCAAGGTGCCCGTAACGGGCAGACTACGTCCACTATCATGGTCGAGGTCGCTGAGACAGGCCGAGGGGCAGCACGCCGTGTCCGGACTTGCAGTGGGTGCATGGTGCTGGTTGCAGCAAGCAGCATGACGACTAGTCTGGAGTCTGGACGGGCGCGAGATGTTGCACTTGAGATGCAGTCGGACGCGCTCTGCTCTGCCCAGCCCAGTCGAGATGCGATGGCTACAGGGGGCCTCAAACGGGCAATCGAGTGGCGCAAGGGCACGGGAGGCCTCCGCGAGGGACAGGACAGGGTCGCGTGCGGGGGCACACTGGCTTGGCACCAGCCGTCACGAGATGACGCGCAGCTGCAATCGTCGCAATCGCCTTCGAAGGACGCAGAGCTCCACCGCCGTGTCTGTCGACGATAACGACCCGACACGCTCCTCGTCCGCCGTGGGCCTGCCTCTACCTCCGCTGGCCGATGCTCTTGCACGGCTAGAGCCCCAGCACGTCCTGCTGTTGTTGCGTGTTTTCTTTGTCGCCATCATCATGCGACCACTTCTCCGCCTGCTCCTCTCGCTGGCCACCACCCTCTTGGCCGTTGCGCTGCTCCTGTTCATCGCCCTTGGTTCGACCCCCGACGAAGAGGCCGAGCAGGCCTCCGTCTCCTCTTCGCAGCAGGGTTCCGTCAAGGCCCTCTTTTCTTTCACCTCGCCCGGCTCGCTGTTCCCGCCTTCTGCCATCATCAGCCTTACCGACGACAACTCGACTTTTTTCCTCGCCCGACCCGCTGCGTTTGGCCCGGATCTGCCCAAAGACGGCTTGAGCGGCCCGCTCTGGATTGGCGTTGGCTTCAACGATGATGCTGTCTCTCACACTGAGCTGGGCTGTGGCGATGTTCCCGGGTGGGACGACGGCAGCGAACGTCTTTCGCTTCCCCCGGACCCCAGCAAAGGCATAGGCTCTCACGATAAACGAACCCAACTCATAGAAGAAGATATACTTGGCATCGGCAATGACAGCATAGACAACTCCTCGCCTGACGGCATGTCTGAGACGAGTAGACAATCACATCGGGATCATATCAGCGCTGTATTGCCTCAAAATACCGCTGGGCTGGCGGGGAAGGTGGCACTGCTCAAACGAGGAGGCTGCGGCTTTTTGGCCAAGGTTCAATGGGCACAAAGCCGTGGAGCCACCGCCGTGATAGTCGGCGATGATGTCCGCGGCGGAGCCTTGATTCGAATGTACGCCAAAGGGGATACTTCAAACATTACTATCCCGTCTCTTTTCACCTCGCACACGACCGCTCACTTGCTGTCTTCTCTACTTCCGCCGGATCATCACGTCGATAAATCCGGACAAGACGCAAAAGAGTCTGATCAGTTCCATAATCAGCAAACGGCACCCATTGAGCAAGATGATTTACCATTGACTGAAACAGATTCTCAAGGGCCCCCTACGAAGTTGCGTTGGTTCCATTCACTCTTGATATGGCTGGGTTTCACAGATAGCAACAGTGGGATTGCTCCATCAACAGGCCCAGTCGATTCAGTCAGTGTGGAACATGGACTGTCCGAAGTCAGCGAATACAGAAACCCTGTATTGGCCAAACCAAGAAGCGTCACGTCCATCACTGGGGTAGACACCAAGAAAGTCGAAACATCAGAAATCAAACAACAGTCCCACGAAGGTCTTTGGGTTACCCTCACACCGACCAGTGTATCGAGCAGCCCCTTCTTCGACACACTTCTTGTCCTTGTTGTTAGTCCTTTAGTCACTTTATCAGTTGTATACGCTCTGCTACTTCTTCGTTCGCGAATTCGACGTCGCCGGTGGAGAGCACCAAAGTCAGTGGTAGAGCGTCTTCCTGTGAGGACATACCAGACTATCAGCGAGAGCACTTCGTCCGCAACTCCGGACGCATCCTCTCCCACAACTCCTTTGCTTCAACATTCTCCGTCCCAGTCAGTAACACTATCACCACGCGAAGGCGTCAGGCCTGAATCCGAGCCACCAGCCGCTTCTTCATCCGTACCGAATAGATCCCGTGACCGCGAAGAAGAGAAACGCGAGTCCGGCTTGGCAGCGTGGAGGCGCCGGTATGGAGGACGGCAAAAGGAATGCGTCGTGTGTCTCGAGGAATACGTCGATGGCGTCAGTCAAGTGATGAGTCTACCGTGTGGCCACGAGTTCCACGCGGACTGCATGTAAGTTTAACTTAGTTCGGCATTGGCAGTTTTGGTCTAAATCTTCTAGAACACCATGGCTTGTCACACGTCGACGAACCTGTCCCATTTGCAAGGGCGATGTTGTACGCTCTTTATCGCAATCGTATCATGATCGCCTTCATTCGCCATCACCAACACGCTCTCCACGGTTTTTAGACAATGCGGACGATATTCAAGCTCAAGCAGCGGAGACACGAAATGATTCTCCTTCAGCATCTCGTCCTCTTCCTATTCTTATCCCTACATCAACCGACGCTCTACCGCTTGATGAGGACGTTGAAGCTAATTGGGACAATGATAATGTACGACAGGGTGGACGAGACATTCCTGAGACTAGGGCCACCGAATTGAGTAGCTCTTTGCGAGACTTGAGCTCCACCGTTTCCACCGTTATTTGGCGAGGCTTAGAGGCAGTCAGGAGTTCAACCGGTCTTCAAAGACGACCACCACCGGATGATGTGGATAGAGACCGCTAGGTGATCGTTATGATATATGTTT
Source organism: Pyrenochaeta sp. DS3sAY3a (assembly GCA_001644535.1). Lineage (NCBI taxonomy): Eukaryota > Fungi > Ascomycota > Dothideomycetes > Pleosporales > Cucurbitariaceae > Pyrenochaeta > Pyrenochaeta sp. DS3sAY3a. The sequence goes on from KV441636.1 coordinate 956,573, forward strand.
TGACACGACGGTGTTTGGTTGCATTGGGAAGTTATATACCCGGGTCTAGACACAGCGGCGTTGCATTTTGGCCATCTGCATCAACAACGGTCGGTGTCTGTATTGTATAGGTTGGTGGAACTACGATCATGTGTCATCCAGCTCAATTTTCAATCTTTATCATTTCCATGGTTTCCCTACTCGTTCACACCACTTTTATGTCTGTATGGCTAATATTTGATTGCCGGAAATCTTTTTGCAACCTGTTTTGTGCATTTTGGGCAAACGATAGTCTTTCAACGTCCAACCCTGGCATCATATGTTTCTACCGGAGAGTGTTCCAAAAGCCTATTGCATCTAAACACCTACTACGCAGGCTGCACACGAAGTAGATTGCACAACATGAGATACGAGCAAAAGCAACGAGCATGTTGAACCCTCAATCGAAGCGCTTCCTCTCCCATGGTGGCATTCCTTCATAGCGGTAGCACATACCGTCATTAGTCCAAGCTATTGGCGGGTACTTTCTCAAGTCTCCCTTTGGCGTGCGACACGTCAGACTTGAGTTGATGCCCACCGCAAGGGATGTCTATCCTCGTTTGCCGTTCGTGTGTCCAAGAAAAAATTCATGTTTATATCAATTACCCGGTCCGCACTGCCTATTATGCGGGCCGCTCATATAGATAAACACAATTTCCGCTCGCGTAACTGAGATTGAGGACAAGAACACGACGCAACGAGATTACTGAAAGCTTCTAGAAACACCCGTCCACGAATCGCATCCGTCCCTTGTTGCATGCAGGTCCCAACGGACATGATCGTCTCGGTTCCAAGCAGTTATACCACGCATACCCCGCAAAGCGGCAACAAAACCAGTTGTCGTCTGTGCAACGTGACCAAAAGCTTGATGGTGCCTATTCTTAGACCGTTGTATACCTGGCTTGCTATTAGAACGGCTCCCTGCGCCAAGACAGCGTCAGCATTCTGCTACCTCCTGTACGACAAGCCAGAATGCAAATTGCAACTCATTTCACTCTTGCTTCCATTTATTCCGAGGAATGCGATAGCTCTCGGCAGCACCTACTGACCACGCTCGTTCCCCTCTTCCCCTGTGGGTGAGACTGGACTGGGTCGTTTTACCCTGTATGCAAATCTTCAGCTCGTGTTCGTGATGCTACTCTGTCACTGGCTGCTCAACCCACCTGGGTGACGGATATTCTGTAAAATTACTATGGCTGTTTTATAGGGTTCTCAATCGCTCGCTTGGCGACAAGTATAAAGACGGCTTGTCGGGTGAGAGAGACAGACTCGTCGGTCACGATAGGCTACGGGTTTTCGTTCGTAGGGTGGGTCGTGCTGTCACTCGACTTTACTTTCACACAGTTCCCCACTCTTCTTCAAGAGCACAGGGTACCTGATACCTAATTACCATCGGCCCTCGCAGACTCTTCCTCGACACCTCAACTACACTCAAGTATGAAGATCGTCTTGGTCATTCTTTCCTTTCTGGGCGTCTTTGCCCTGGCCCAAGGCCTTCAAGAGCCAGCATGCCAATGCCCGCAAGTCAAGTGCCCAGGCGACGATGCTGTGGTACGTGATCTCCTCCCTGGCCAACCTTTTATACTAACGCAGCAAAATAGGCACTTTGTCAATGCTTGAATGGAAGGGAGAAGTTGTGCAAAGATCGATGCCCGAGCTATCTCCCTACATATGTTGTCAGTCAAATTTCGCCTCTTCATATGGAAAGATAATTGACAAGTGAATCAGCCCTGCCCTATCGCCCCTCCAACTGGAACGCCTTCTCCAAAGCCTCCAAAGCCGACCGTGACTGGCAAGCCCACTCCTGCTCCATGCAAGTGCGACGAGGTCTATTGTCTCCAAGCCTGGCCGGCCTCTTGCCACTGCAACAATGAGGCAGCACGGCTCTGCTACGAAAAGTGCGGCGGCGAGAAGCCTGTCGAAGCGGAGTGCCCGAACGGCGATGTTCAAGCTCTTGCAGCTGCATCTCAGACCAAATCCGAGCCCGAGCCCGAGCCAGAACCTGAGATTGTCTCCGCCCTCGAGGTCAAAGGCGACTGTACATGCGAGCAGGTCTACTGCATCCAGATGTATCCCGAATCTTGCTACTGCGCGAACGCCGCGGCTGAGAAATGCTATGCGAAGTGTGGTGGGATCAAACCAGAGCTCGAGGTACTGCAACTCCATAATCCATCCAACATCCTAGGTATAGCTAACTCCAAGTGAAGAAATGCCCGCCCCCAGCAATCAAGACTCTACAGACCAAGACAAAGACACCGAAGCCCACGTCAACCAAACCTCCTCAACCCATCAACACCCACAAGGTCTGTGGAGGATTCCGATCTGGCTACCAGAGCTGTGACGAAGGCTATGTCTGCATTGTCGATCCATACACGCCTGGATGCGGACCACCCTGCGATGGACTTGGCATCTGCGTGAAGGACAAGCTTTGCGGCGGTTTCGCTGGCTTTGCTTGCCAAGAGGAGGGACAGGTATGTCACGATGATCCTAGAGATGACTGCGACCCCAAGAAAGGGGGTGCGGATTGCGGAGGGCTCTGTATCTGGCCGCACAAGCCTCTGTACGAGACGGACCCAGTCGAGGGCGTCACAAAAGCTTAGATGGGAACATGTGAATGGGAAGAATCTTCACTTCATTTGGGCGGTATTTAGGCATTGCCCTCCTGGCTCTTTGTTTTGTCGGTCGTTGCAGAATGCTTCACTTGGACACAGATTGTGAGCTTTGGAAAGAATTCACAGTATGAGGCAAGTTTTACGATCCTAAGACGGACGGCGACATCCATACAGGCCTTGAGCAGAGCATACTGCCATGGCACTACAAACACAAATTCAATGAAACTCATACACCCACTTTGCTGAAGTGAGCTAGCATCATTTGTTCAAAAATGGGTCTGACCTGTTGCAACGTGAGAAAGTTTCCAAGGTTTCGTAAACCCAGCAAAACAACGTTGCCCTAGTTCGAAGACTAGCATGATAACATTTCGCTAGACCTAACTATTTCAACCTATAGACTTTCACAATTGCCTAAAACTTTCCAAGCGGCCAATCGCCATGGTTTACGCATGCTTGTATCCGCCAATCTTCGCATTGGGTTTACTTTGCAACTTCTCTCGGTATGTACATGACTCTTAGTAATTCGACATCTCAACCCCTGATTCCTCAGCCTTCCCAACATGGCAATACTAAAATCAGAATCTTGCCGAGATCTCAAAGACGGTTTAGCCTGTGGTCAGTTTCGGTTCATTTGGGCAAGAGTATCCCAAAGCGTATAGTATAAGTATGTACAAGCATCCATAAACGCTCAACCGCATTGCCAGCCTCTACAGCTTAAAGATGTCAATCGGGAACGCATCAGCCACGGCCTGGTAGCCCGCGACATTCGGATGCAGCCCATCGCCGCCGTTGTACTTGGTATCAAGCTGTTCGGGGTTGTTCTTGTTTGCCAAAATACCCGCCAGATCGACCGTGTGGTCAAACGTGCCGCTTTCAAGAATCCACTTGTTGACCCTCTTGCGCGTCTTCTCGCGCTCGGCGCCCTGGTAGCTATTCCCTCCAAACGGCATGATGGTGCCTCCGATGGTAATGAGCCCGGCCTTCTTCGCGTCGGCGACGATTTGTGTGAATGCCTTGATGAGCTGGTCGCCGATGGAAGTTTGTGTCGAAGCGCTGTTGGCGCCTCCGCCAATGTCGTTGACGCCCTCGAAAATCATGACCCACTTCACTCCCGGCTGCTCGATGGCGTCGCGCTTGTAGCGTGTCAGGAGGGTTGGGCCGAGGCCGCCGCTCAGCACCGTGTTGCCGCCCGCTGCTTGGTTGCAGACGGCTACGTTGGTATAGCCTGATTTTTGGAGTCGTGCGAGGACGAGGTCCGGCCACCTGCATTGCTTCAGATTAGACGAGTGATTTCCATGGGTTGCTGATAGGGGGTGTACCGGTTATTTTTGTTGTCATCGGAGCCTCTTCCGTCAGTGATGCTGTCGCCCAATATGATGAGGGAGTGCGAGTCCGCGGGGACGTAAGCTTGAACTGCACTGACGAAGTACCTGCCAATCCATCAGTTGACTTCATTAGCATTGCTGCAAGTAAGAACGCACCAATGCACGCTAGACGTGCCAGAGAAACTCGTAGCGTTGACCTTGTTGCCGCTCACGAACCAGCTCGTCGTTCGACTGCCTGGGTGGCCGGTGATGCTGCTTCCACTCTGTCCTGCTTGGCTGTATAAACTTACCGTGATCATGCTCTGGGGCAAGACCTCGAATGCAATTTCATCGCTAATAACGACCTGGCCGCGTGGGACCGTAAAACTGCTCTTCCCTCCGACTGTAATGGCAGCCAAAGGCGACGCTTGGATGCCACTAATACCTGCAGCACCGCCGGTGGGAAGACCCACGGATCCAGCGGTAATTGGGAGATCGGAGCCGCCGAAAGTATTCGAGATCGCAATTTTGATCTTTGATGCTCCTACCGACATGTGAAGGGTCTGGCGGAGAGTTGCGTCCTTGAGCACACCGCCTGAGCTCTATGTGAAATTAGCCATGAAGAAAACCACTACGGGAGACTCTTGCGCACGAATGGTGATGGTGGCATGTTGTTGGACTCGACCAATTGCGGCATGCTCGTCCACGTATTAATCCAATGATATCCATCTTGTCTTGTCTCGAGCGATTCAATAGCGAGGCCGCGGACTGAAGGTGTAATGAGCGAGACAGCCGCAAGAGCAGCCGATACTAGAGAAGAGTAAAACATCGCGATCCGATCAGAATTCTCTTTGATGTAACGGTGGCGGTGGCTCGGTGTGTAACACTTGTGGGTGAGACCTGGTATTTGAAAGTCCTCTCATGGTAGTTACAATCAAGTTGTCTGAATAGCCGTGTGCCGTAGTGCAATATAAACTCAATTTCGAAAGACGTGGAATCTATACCCGGTATTTTGAGGCAACGTGGGGACAAACAAATAGTGTGGTGTTTGAGGCTAATTAATAACGCGGGGTATAGCTATGCCCACCGTCGAGTGACCAGAATTTGATCCCTTTCGTCCTGATGATAGAGTCTAAAATTATCATTCTTCGGATCTTGAACAAAATTTGGTGCTATTTGTATGATGAATTGGTGAGTAAATCCATTGTGTTCGCATGACGATACGTTCTTCAATCCACACCAAACAGTAGGGATCTACACATGCGCAAATGAACCAAAATGACTTCATCGCAAATGCCCCACATTGAGATTGCGTACCAAGACTTGAGGCTGAAGAGGCTCTGTGCAATGTGTATAGATAGGTTCTATAGATGGCATGCTGCTTCCTCGTTGACGATAGTGGTAGCTAGCGTCTCTCTTCAACGTTGATCATCGGAACCAATAAACAGCTACATCGTTGGTTAACGTTGTTTATTGATCCGATGAGTAAGGTTGGCTTTGTAAAAGCCACTAGATATTCGTTGATGACTGTCAGGCTCTCTAGATGCTTAATGAAGAATCGCTTGAATCTTCAATAGAAGAAGAGTTCACTCCGGATTCTTCCTAGCGAATTATGTTATGCCAAATCTTGCCGACGCCCCTAAAGCGTCTGAAGGTGTACCTATTAAGCCTCTACGCCGCGTTTGATGCAAGAAGACATGTTTTTCAAGGAGGAAACCAGGTATGAATACAAATAAAAGGGCTCACTAATATCATGGCTAGAACGCTCGCTCTCAAAGTAGCACCCGCAGCTTACTGATTCAAGTCAATCACTCTTTCCGCCGCACCATGATAATTGTCTGATCGCCTAAGTGACGGTGAAGGTGAAAAACATTCTGATGCGTGTGACAACTCAATCAACCTCGATTGCTTGCGTCGAAAATCCACGTAGGGATTTACCTAGAATTGTATGCTTGGAATACCCTTGGTGTCTTCCGTAAGGCCGAGGGCTTTGTCGTCAATCGCATTGAAGGCCATGGCGTCGTCAAAGGGGGGAATGAGCAACTCGATTGGGTCACGGATACTGCTCCCGCAGAGTACCTTTTCCCGCTTCGTTCCGTCTTGCAGGATCCGAAGGATTGCAAATGTGATGCCCAGCGTAAGCGAGGTCAACATTCGATTCTACGGGATACTTCGCTGTGGATGATCTCATTGTCCTCTCTGTTTGCGATGTGTTTCTTCAGTACTATCAGACGATGATCGATGGCCTTGGTCTACAGTTGATCTTCGATTGACCATTCAATCCGGTCTTCCTGATACTGTTGGCAATTGACAGAAGGATTGCAGGCCCTGTCAGAAGCCACGCTGTGGCTGCTTATCTTGACATTACCAGGAGAATGGAAGCTGGGACAGCTCATGGTACGAGCGGCATCTGGATCCGCAAGCTCGTTCCACCTTTATTCGCAAGAAGAAGAGAATAATAGAAAAGAGGATGGTTATCTCTGTGAAGTAGAGTAATGGCCAAGTTTTATTTTCACACAGGTCGTCTTGCGATAGGTTCGTCCCCCGGTGCAGGATAATGGTAAGGACTGTGAATTTCGATAGATAGTATCAATTTTAAATGGAGAATAAACCGGGCTCTAAGGAGAGATCAGGCCCATATGACATTTGCGGTGCCTGAGTCGTGGGAGAGCAGTCTGAAGGGGAAACTGACACATTAGGAAGTGCGAGGAAGCTGACAGGCGCTGGACTTCGGCGAGAGTAGCACTGAAACATGGCTAGAGGTTCCAGGAGTGCAGCGGAGAAAGTTCATCTCCACACTTTTGAGTTCGCTGGATGGGGCTGATCAGGCCTGATCACTTCGCTGGACGTGGAGGGCCGATACCCGGATGCGCGCTAGTCTACTTGTGGATGTACCTGGCGTGGATCATCCCAGCAAACATCGACTCAAGCAATGCTCCAGCACCTGTTCTGCCCGACACGACAGCCACGCCGTTCCTGAGCCGGCGTTGAACTACCGTCGACCACGCGCCATCTCGCCATGTCGCCAAGTCGGCATCGAGCGCAGAGTGGTACGTATCGTCCTCGTCCAAGGGAGACAATTGGACGTCCCCGAGGTCGTGCGACTGCTGCTTCTGAATTGCTGGACACGACTCGAGCAGCAGCACTGAGACGCTGCTACTGGGACATGCCCAGCAAAGCACTACGTAGTATGTCTGAACTGGTGTACCCAACAGACCAGCTGGGCGGAGGAATACCTCTGAAACAGCCAGACTGAGCCAGTGATGATTGGCTTGTTCGAGGAATCTTCAAATGCTGATGGCCTAGCCAAGCGTCACAGTCCTGCTCAAGCACGGTCATGAGCACGATGTGACTACCGGGTATGCCCACATGGCATGTCTCGCATGCCGACTAGACACGAAATCGGCTCATAGGAGAGGGGTTTCCATGGAAGGTGTCCAGCGCCCACAGCCTTTCACCACATACCCTTGTTTATCGACTTCACGTGTGGTCTGTGTGTCCCTGGATCTACCGAGTAGCAGTACCTAGACCGTAAGACGGCAGCCCGTCTTACTGCCCATGCGACGCTGGATTCGTCACACCTGCCCAGAAACTCTATTTGGCAGTCTTTGCTATGAAAGTCGACAACGGCTTTTGAAAACCCCCGCTTGATCCCATCCTTCCTAGAGCTTACTTTGCTAGTGCCGGAACATTTTCTGTCCCTTATGCTGCCCCCTTGCTAATCGTCCTCGCACATCTCTTCACGTCTTTTCATCCTTTCTGCTTCCGTATGTCTCGCATACCCTTCCCGACCGGCGTTCTCCCATAGCCCTCAGGATGCGCCTCCCGCCTGTAGAGGTTCTCCTCTCGTGGCCAACCCCAAACTACGAAAATCCTATAACCCGTGGTAACGCGTTAATCATTGTCAACTCCATCTTCATTTCACTCGCCACTTTGACGGTTGGGTTGCGACTATATACACGCTTAGTGATCAAGAGATGGTTCGGGCTTGATGATGTCTTCATCTTGCTGGCGCTGGTTAGTCACTCAAGACAAGTTGCCCACGTATAAGTACACTATCTAACACAATCAAAGCTCTTTACTATCGGTCTTACTGCTGTAGTATTGCTTGCGAATCAAGACTTTGGATGGGACCGTCATGTCTACGACATACCTTTCAATAAGTTTACACCAACATCCAAAATTGCCATGGCAGCCAAGGTCGTCTTTGTGGCGGCTGCAACCTTTACGCGTCTCTCTCTGCAGTGCTTCTACTACCGACTCGTCTCAGATACCGGTAAAAGGTGGTTTGTGTGGCTGGTCCATCTCAACGTCGCTTACACAGTCGGCATCTTCATCTCATTTACTTTCGTGGCCATATTCCTGTGTGACCCTGTCAGGAACTACTGGATAATCGGCGCACCTCCCGAGACCTGTATGGATGAGGGTGTCGTCACATTGATATGTGGTATCATTAACTGCGTTGCTGACTTAGTGACTACAATCACGCCAATTCCTCTTGTAATGAGTGTAAGTTTTTCTCTGTACATGCTGCACATTTCATTGCTAACGATGTTCTATAGCTTCAAATGCCACGTCGTCAACGCATTGCCGTCGCAGTACTCTTTGGGATGGGTATTATTGTCACCGTCGCTGGAATTGTTCGTACCTGGTATATATACCGAAGTTTAATTGGAGAGTTCGACCAGACATGGTACGCATATCCACTCTGGATTGCAGCAGCAATCGAGATCGACCTTGGAGTGGTGAGTTCCTCAAGCTATTCACCCAATTTTCTACTAACTGTTTAGATTTGCGCGTCAGCACCTGTACTTCGCCCGCTGCTTGCGAAAATACCTTTCAGTCTATCCGAGACTTTGTCGCGCGGGTTCTCAATCAAAAAGTCGACTGGTTACGCTTCCAATATACAAACTCCTCAAGTATCACGACAGGCCCCCCATGCATCTGCGTCTTCTTCAAAGCGAAGGTCGGAGGCGATAAGAGGAGCACCAGAACTATCCAATGACAAAGGCAAAAGCTATGAAATGAAGAATTGGGTCGATACAGAAGCAAAGGTTTTCGGTGACGATATCGAACGGGGCAGTCATGAGCCCATCATAAGGGACGAGGGGTCATCGTCCAACCAACGTGGAATTTCTCGGCTATGGAGCAAGATTCGGAATAAAGATTCGAAATCGAACATGGCAGACGATATGACCATCACGCGGACCTCGGAAGTCGAGTTACAGATCGGACCAGCAAGTCGACGGCAATCCAAGCAGGGCGACCAGAGACCCTTCGAGTCGAAAAGGCCAGCAAAATCGCCACTTCAACACCAGAGACCACGATAACAAATATTGAACGAGATCTGTGTGCGAGAGCTAGAGGACATGCGCCACATGTACGAATTACGGCTGAAATTTTTGGGCGTTTTATTTGGAAGGAAGAAAATTTTCATACACGATACCATTTTCGCGTTATCTGGAATAGACAGGACTCGCCCTCGGGCGCGAGCAAACACATGAGCTTGAAGAGCGCTTGCGAAGAACATTGGGGTTTGAAGCGGATATACGAGATATCACAGTAATGCCACTGATAAACAATGGAAAATGATCACCTTTGTACCGGTTGACAGGACAAGTGATACTTCCGTGAAAGACAATTCATCAGCGGTTGATGCGCTAGTATATCACCACAATGCTAACATTTGAATACTCCAATAAGAAAAGTACGATACAGATCAATCTTTCAAACGATAGACTACCTAACCAAGCGACTCCGCAGCTATGTTTGCAAAAACGCCTCGGCTGAGCGCATGTGCCAAAGAAGTGCCCAGTTGGGAAGATGTAGCCTACTAGGTAGCAGTAGCCCCCGCATTACATGAAAGCAGCCGATATGCAGGTGGATCGGTTAGAAAGGTAGGCTTTTTAGGGATGTTGATATTTTCGAGTGATGGTGCAGGAGGATGGAATATGTCGATTTAATCACGATGAGGATATGAGTCTTCTAGGACGTGAATTTGGGCTACGTGAGTCTTTGACTTGGGGTAGTGTGCATTTTTCAATAAGTATTCTAGGCATATCCGATTTCCAAATGAGATGTGGGTGGCAGAACTTCGACGGTCTTTTGTCATTTGGACCATGTCAATTGATCTGTAGGCAGCTCACACTATCATGATGCTTTAAAGGAACTTTATAAGATACAAGGACAGTGTGTAGAAGGACTAAAAATGCGCAGATGCAATTACTATCTTCAACTAGTTTCAGTCTTTCATCAAACAGTTCACATCACCTCAAGCGCCATTCACCGACGACGCTCCCTTGATCAAATCCGCGCCCTTCTCCGCAACCGCATACACCAAGCTCACGATATTCCCCTGCACATGCAGCGGGAAGATACTCGCATCCACAACGCGCACATTGCTCGTTCCATACACCTTGAGTTGATCATCGACGACACCGCCCTTCTCCTTCGGCAACATAGCACACGTGCCTATAGGATGATACTCCGTGGCGCTATTCCCGTGCAAAAACTCCTTCGCTTCGTCGAGCGTCTTTGGAATCTTGCCACCAGATGCCTGGGTGGTGATTACGTTGCCGTCGTTATCACGGCGTAGGACGGATTTGAACGGCTCGAACTCGGTGAAGCTGATACCGTGCAGCAGGGATCTGGCGATTATGTCTTCGTCGAGCGGGTGCTTGAAGTACGCGGGATCGATTGCGGGCTGTGTCGTGGGATCGCTGGAGGTGATGTGGATGCTACCTCGGGAAAAGGAGCGAGTGCTGCATACGGCTGTCGTGCACCAAAACCCTTCTTCCTCTGAAGGGAAGAGCTTGCTTGGTGTTCCGACGTTGTTCGCGTTTGCACCCAAGGCGAAAGAGACTATTTGGCAGACGGCTTCTTTGGGGTCAAGCAGCTGGCGCGCCAGCAGGGCGTCGCGACCGGCGGGATCACTGTCTGGATTCTTCTTGGCATATTCAGCAACAAGGGCTTGGATGTGTTGCTCAGCGTTGGGGAAATCAGGTTGAACTTTTTCTAGTGACGAGAAGCCTACTGTCGTTGGTGCGACAGAAAAGGGACCGGCTTTATGCTGGATGTAGGCATTCATCGCTTGTTGCATGACTTCCGGATTGCGAATGAGGTACTCCGCTGACGGGTACTCGTCTTTGACACCCTGATCTCGATAAGCATACATTCTGGCACTGTGTTGTAGACTGAACTTACAAAGGCAATTGCAGTAGCACTATGGTCGTTGAGGTTGTCGCCAACAGATGGCAGATCGACAGTGACATCAATACCCACCTTCTGCAGGACCTCAGGCGATCCGATACCTGACAACTCAAGGATCTGAGGGGAGTTGATTGCTCCACCGCAGACGATGACCTCTTTTTTGACCTTGACTGTATGAGTAACACCATCGACGATGAATTGAACTCCTGTTGCTTTCGCATCACCGGCGGTGGTGTCAAGCTCAACCTTTGACACCAGAGCATTGGTGAGGACAGTCAAGTTGGATCTGCCCGCGTTTGGCTCGTAGTAATTTCTAGCTGCATAACTCCTACGATTGTGTGCTGGATCGACAGTTGTCAATTGATTGAAGGCACCGATCGCTGAGCCTGTTCGAGGATCACTAGCTGGCTTGTAACCTGCGTTGGCGGCCGCTTTGGGCCACCTATCTTGGATGAAATCCAAGTCGGAATCTGTAAAGGAAACCTAGACCGATCAGATACTATATTACTCGCGGTGTGGCAGACTTACATGAATTGGGCCAGATGTGCCACGAAGCGATTTGTCGAGGTACTTGTTGTTGATCTTCTCTGCAAAAGGTTCTGCGGACGGGTGGTAGGTTTCAAACTTGCGGTAATAGGGGAGTAGGTCCTGAAATCCCCCTGAATAACATTGTTAGTTAGCATAACCGTGACAAAACTTGAGCCCTCGAGTCCCTCTCAATCTATTCGACTCCTCGACGGTACTGAGCGGATTTACAAGTTGGGGTCGGAAGATTATTGTTTGGAAAGGCGACAGGAACAAGTAAATCACTTACATCCTTTGTTTCCCAACTCAACCCAATTATCCAAGTCTTGCTTCGAGGCCATAGAAAACATGTTGTAGTTTACAGCCGAGCTACCTCCAAGAACCTTGCCACGGACCCACCCGTGAATTCTGTCACGGGTACCTTTCTGTGGACTGTGTTAGGGCATAGATAGAAACAAATTGGAGTACACAGACCTGAGGCACCGTCTTGTAGTCCCAATCATACTGTGGCTTTCCCCAGAGCTGGGTGAAAAGATTTGGACCATCAATCAATAGATCGTTCAAGCCATTCCCACCAGCTTCAATGACACCAACGCTGACATTGGGATCTTCGGTGAGCCGCGCTGCAATCACAAGACCTGCGGTTCCGCCCCCGCAAATAACATAGTCGTAGGTCTTGCTTGTGAAATCTTCGACCGACATAATGATTGCTGAGAATAAAAACTTAAACGACCCTGGGTGAGTAGGACTGGGATGACTGGGATATGACGAAGACCGCTGTGGACATTTATACCTTTGTTACCCCGGTCACTCTTACAAAGAAGGCCTCCAGAGGATTCAAAGAGGCCCGAAGCTGAACGGAGCATCGCGGGGTCGAGCGCCACTTGCAAGGCACTAACAATGGTGCGCAGTGGCAGGCCAATAGTGTCTTTGTACTGCTACCCTCAGAATACCAGATTTGTCTAGGCGTCGGTCGCATGTGCTCAATTCTCTTTCGCAATAATAACCTTGCTGGATCAGCTCTTACCATTGCCCCTCAATCGAAGGATCAGCGCCCCATAGTAAGGGTCTCATCCATGTAAACTCGCCCTTCGCGCCGTCTGGGCATGCGAATTGGTAGTGTAGTCTCCATGATTGGAGTGAGAACTAGGTCGAAGCGGAGTACCGGGTCGTGGTCGTCTACCTCCCTGTCTGGTGGACCAAAATCTTACAAGCACAACGCATGAAGCAGTTCAGAAGGGCGCGCACTCATATATTAGCCGTCTTCTGAGAGCATACCCATTAACCGTAACCGGTAGTTTGCTGAAGATTCGTGGTGTCGCACCGCAAGTCTCTCATAGATGGGAGAGAGGCAAAACACTCGCCTCGATGTGTTTACGGGTAGTACCCCAGGTGAGCAAACGAGGCTGACAGGTTGCGACGCGCGATCAGCAAAAGATTAGGCTAGACTGCTGATTCAGTCCTTACACTTTGCGGCGATGCCCGTAGCGGTCGTTTACCACACTGATGGCTGCAAGCATTGAGTGCACGCCACCATGACTAAAGCATTCTAAATATGAACGGCGATTTTTACTCTTGAGGATCAACGGAGTAGATGGCCGAATTTTCCAATATGGCTGGCATGAAGGAGGAGATACGAGCACCAAGAAACTCAAGAGGGATTCGCATGGCGCAGTAGGTAGTGAGCTTGGGACGTGGACCGGCAGGTTGTGCGGGGTGCATTTTCGGAATTAGGTCAAGCTGCGTTGCCTGAAAGCGGCAAGATGCCTGGAAAGGGAAATAGCAGCGCAATTAGAGTTGAGGGCTAGTAGATGGTAAATTCAAAAGCAGTCGCTTGGGCTCTGCCGTGTAGTTGTGTGTGAGAACATCATCTCCCTGCTGGTAATTTCTGATACTATGATACATTGCGTGATGATGCCGTGGCTTTGGAACTAGGACCCCGGTGGATGCAGCAGCACTCGATTGTCCAGGAAGAAATAAAGAAGAGGTGGAAATAAACTTGATGGGACAGATGTACAAGGCAAACATGATGACGGACGACAAGGGACGTTGAAGTAGAGTTGGACTCGATTTTGGTGTTTAGTAAACGATGCAACCAGGAGCGACGAGATGGGCCAATGATCTCATCCCGAGGCAGGTACGACTGGACGCACGCCAAGCACGAGGGAGCTAAGACGGAAAGTTGGTCTACCAAAAATAATTTCTGGACAGCGGCGGCTTGCAACAACCAACCCCAAGCTGCCCACGCCCGCCCGACGATGCTCACCGAACTCGTCGTCGCGGCCATTTCCGCCCCGACCAAGCCCAACACCGGCGTCACCAAGGATGCCGGTGTTTTTGTGCACGAGTACCAGCCGCTGGCGGCGCAGCGACATGTCTTCAAGAAGAGCGCCACAGCTCCAAACGGCATTGCCGTGAGCAGCTCTCACATTTTTGCTGCACAGGCGGAGAAGGCCACTGTCCACGTGTATAGTAGGGAACGGGGCAACCAAGAAGCCATTGTGCCCTTTCCTGAGAGGATTCACAGCATTGCGCTGGCCGCCAGTGATGCGGTGCTGCTGCTGGGCACAGAGAGCGGTCGCGTGCTGGTCTGGGAGGTCAGTCCTGCCCCGTCGCATCAGTCTTCAGAGGAACAAAGTGAATACTAAACCCCGGCCAGATCTGCTCCGGCCGCCTCGTCTCGACGTCGACGGCCCACCTCCAGCCCGTCACCAGCATCGCCGTGGATCCCACGTCCAACCTCTTCCTCTCGGGCTCTCCCGATGCCATGATACACGTATGGTCTCTCCCTGCCATCCTGTCCTTCTCTCCAGATGCAGCGCGCTCCCCCATCCAGACCCTCTCCACCCACCGTGGGCCCATCTCGTCCCTGGTCTGTGGTCACGGCTCGTCCAGCGCCAACATCGCCGTGTCCATCTCCGGCGACAAATCTGCCATTGTATGGGACTATCACAAAGGTCAGGCTCTCCGCACCTATCTGCTTCCAGAAACACCTACCGCTGTTGCCCTCGATCCCGCCGACCGTGCCTTTTATGTTGCATACGTAGACGGTAGCGTGCAGACGCTGGATTTCTATGACGATGTGCACAAGCCTTCGGTTACAGATATTCTCCGAGACGCATCGTCGTCCCACCGTCCTGTGCAGCCGTTACCGAAGACCCGGTTCAATGCCGAATCGCAGAAGCTTGGGGGAGCTCTCAGTTTGAGTTTGAGCTGGGATGGCACAACGCTCATCTCAGGCCATGCCAGTGGCAAAATTGCATCTTGGGATGTCGCCAAAAGCAACTATCTTTCCACCTTGACAAATCTCCCTGGCCCCGTCTCAAATTTGCAGTTTCTTCCACCAACTGGCTTCCCCAATGTGCAAGAACCGTCGTTCAAAGTCCAAGCAATCGTCAAACCGAAACAGGACGCTGGGCTCACAAGCAGCGAAAACGGGCTGGTGCCATCAAACTATACCCTGAGCATGCAATTTACCGGCCGTTTGCATGGTCTGCACGTGTCTGCCACAGAAGCAATGTCGACCGAGAAGAGCACGTTTGAGGAGGCTCTTACACACCCCAGTTTCCCCACGAGTCTTATGGAAGAATCTCTCGCTGAACTGGAGACGTGGAATGCTCCGGCTCGAAATGCCGTTGCACCCACACCCGACTTCATGGCATTGGACCAAGATGGAAATGGCGATGTATCCGCCAATGGGCAACAAAATGAACTCAAAGAACTCCGCAAACAAGTTGCAAGTCTCCAGCGTATACAAAAGACTACCTTTTCGCAGCTATCGGAGTTGCGCGCGGAGAAGGAGTATTTCATGACACAGGAAAAGAAAAGGGCGGATCGGGCCAAAACCCGAGCGAAAAAGAAACTTGGTCTCACCAACGGAACCAAACATCACCCAGACGGGGATGTGGAAATGAGTGATGCCGAAGACGCCACGCCTGAGTCGATATCAGACGATTCTGATGCGGCAGATGAGCCCTAAACCATCGGAATCGACCTACCTATGAGATGAAGCAATGACGACGAATGCGAGGCCTGGATTACTAGCCTAAGATTATATCAGTGCCCTTTCAGTTGGTCACCACTCGTTCCCCTGAAGGTCGCGGCCTGTCGAATTCGTGCGATTCGTAGCACCTTCATGCACGAACCGCCTTATCGCCAAGTTGGTAGGTGTCACAACAGTTCCAACATCCGAAACCGCGTCGTTTTCATGTACGAAACCTTGCTCGGAGCCTTTTAGTCCCACATTCTTCAGCCAGGAACTGCAATCAGCAATACCTCGGAGTCTCAATCCAGTACCCTTGTGTGCGTGGGCTTTCCACATTGTCGGGTCGAACTTGACTACGGATTTTGACCTCTCCAAAGCACAGGAGTCAGCCCAACACGCCTCAAGTTCACAGAGCGGGGTAGATATGCTAGGCCATTCATTTCTTCGTATAACGGTTGACGAAGTGTGAATTGCGCAAACCGTGCGCTGTGTCTCCCATGTCACGTTCGGGTGAGCGTCAGCTGTCCAGTGGCATCGAAAAGCAATGTAAGCTGCGGGCAATCGATCATGCAGCTGCTGATGGTCGCACCGCTGTGTAACTTTGCGCCTCTCACGCGACAAGAAAATGGTTCCTGGGATTGGACTGATGGAGGAGGAAGTTTCGAGTGATACGTTGGCGCAGCTGATCTCACCCATCTTAGGAATTCTCTTGACGTATACTTGCTGAGCAGTGAAGGGTCATGAACGAAGTAGGCGGTGTAAGCTCTGCCCTACATACGCGTGCAGTGCGTTTGCCATTGAGAATTCCTCAAAGGTGAGCTCAGATACTAGGCAAATTAAGATAGAGCCTCTAGTCCGATCATGCGAACACAAGTTGTCCGCGTCTCGCGCTAACGCATCCTCCCATGAATTTCACCTTGTTCGTCGAGTACAGAGAAAGACGGTGAACGAATGGCATCTACCAAATTGCATACACACAGCCCATGTGCAGCGCCTTCGCTCGGCACATGCAACATCATTACAACATAGGTAGGAAAACATGTGAAATCCCATCGTGGCCCTGTACACATCGCATAGTATGCCAAATGTCCCTCGTGCTGCCCAACCTGCGATCCAACTAGCCACGTAACCACGTATCCCGTATCCCGCGCAAAACAACAACATCAGCAACAGGTACCAGAGCCGCAACAACCCCCAGCCTCGCGCACCTCCAAGTTCCGAATCCCAACCCCATACAACGAGCATGCATCGTCAGCGCGCTGAATCACACACAACACAATAACTCACAGTCCGGCATCGGACGCGCGTGCGATCCTTGCTGCCCCTACCATACCCATCCATACACGCCCTCCGCTCCCCACCGTTTGAACGCAGCGCAGCGCAACGCAGCCGGGCCCTGCACGCCTCTCCGGCCTGCCAGGTGCCAGCCCAGTGCGCAGCCCAGTCCCTGGCCTCTGCGCGCACATGCATGCATGCATTGCGGATCGGCGGCCATGGAGTATTTAAGCGACGATCTTAGAGGCGAGGATTGGGTATGGTTGCGTGGGGGCGCACCGTGTGTGTTCAAGGGTTGCGGCATTGCACTTTCATGGCATGGCTGGGGCCTCAGCGGTGGGCAACGAGTTGCGGTTTGCAGGATTCATTGGGAGAGTGTCAAGCATTCTGGTTCGCATGTTGACATGGCTGGGGGGCTTCTGGACTGGGCGATTTGGAGGCTTTTTCGTGTAGGATCTGCATGTGCGGTTTCCGTTGGAAGTCAGTCAGCCTGAGGTAGGAGTCGGAATCGACAAAGCCAAATTTGGAGTTGCACGCCCGCGTCACTGCTTCTCGGGAGTAATAACAGACTGGGGTGGTTTTCCCAATGCAGCGCTCAGAGTCGAATTGATACGAACAAATAAATAGACAATCTTATGCTCCCTGTGCCTGATGGTCTGATATTATAAGCATTTCAAGGATGCAACTGCCATCATGGTTAGGCTAACACGGCGTGCGTCCAAACGCCATTCGAGCGTCCTTTTCCATCCTGTGAAAAAACGAGAACTCGAGAACTCGACTGCCGCGCCATATCAACTACCCTGTCCAAAAGCATGCAAGGCCAGCCAGCCACCCACCCAGCTCACAGACATGTGGACTAGGCAAGGGTATCCTCCGGTAATAGGAGGGATTGGGATTCGATCGCGACACCTTTCCGCGGGGGCGCCTCTAATCCAGGATAGACGGGTGATTTCAGACAAAATGGACACTCCCGCATGATCATGCGGAGATCCAGGAACAAGTATAGATGCCACCAATCATAATTGATAAATGTACACACCTAATTTGCCATGGACAAGGACGACTTAGTTTGGTGAGGCATTCTCGATTTGCATTTTGTTTGGCAGTTTTTTATCCTATCTGCTATAGTCATGTGCTTCGAAATTGCCTATCTACTAAAGATGATTGACTTCGTGACTGCTATATGGAGATTCCCCTGAAATACACCTGCGCCAGAGTCAGTAGGCCTCCCGTGCTAACCGCATGGTGGGCGCTTTTATCCTATTGCCAATATTTGGCCTTGATGATTGCATGATTCTGTGGAAAGAAGCTCGCATGAGGACGGAGCACATCGCGTGGGGCTGAAAGTTTTCTGTTCAGGGTAATGGCAGTCTCGAGAGATCAACGGTTCTGAACATGGATCCAAAGTATCGCCTGGCGGAGTCGGTAATCGAAACACAGAGCCTGCGAGAATAGGTGAAAAATCGCGCATACCGAATATTGATTGCATTACATTGAGAGAAGAAGTCGTGATTAAAGGAGGTGTCGAGGACGATGAGCGATTGATAATAGTAAGAGGTAACAGAAGGACGAAAGCCACAATAGAGATATTCAACGGTAGGTCGGTTACCCTGAGGTTGATAGTCTTCGGTTCGTCACGGTCGTTCATCCTCGCTGGATTGGCTTGTGCAGTCTGGAGGACAGAATTGAAAGTACAGTACTCCGCCCTCGAATCAGGAAAGAAAGTGGGTAGTTAATGTATGCTGGATTGAAGCAATGTATACCGCCAAAATGACCAAGGTTGCCAACACTTGGATAAGTGCCGTCGCTTTTGCATATGTAAGAGTAACAGAGTGATGTTTCGAAAAAGACTAACAAAGGTACCAGTGTCGTCATTCGTCGTCGTGAGGGAGGCCAGGCCGTAGGGAGATGATAATGCTGATGCAAGGAGCAGGGAAAAAGCACGACAGGCTCAGAAAACGCCACGCTAGTAGTCGCTAAGATGTCGGAAGAGGCCACCAAGAAGCGCAGATAAGTCGAAAACTCGCAAGGAAACACGCTTAGGACGAATGGGACTTGTGCCGACCTTTATTGCCAGTGGCATATTCGCCGTCCGGACACCACTCTTCAGGCTGGAATTCCGGATTCATAAAATGCGCAGTGTTGAAGTGAGAGCTTGAGAATGTCAGAAAGAGGTACGGAGAAGGATATGTAGACTCACTTTCGAAATATTGACGTTTGAAATGGCTGAGCCTGCATCGCAGAACCAAAGCCTGGCTCCAATTCGTACATTGAAGGCCTGAACGGACCAACCCTTTCCCCAGACATAGAAGCCGCTCTTTCGACGCTCGCTGGAGGTGCAGGAGCTGGATGTATGGGCAGTGTGACAGGAGGTTGGTCAAGATGGATGCTGTGATGGCTTGGTGGGTTGTACTGGCTAGTGTGCATCGGTGCGACAAAGTCTAAGTGAGACGTGCTCACAGGCGTAACAGGAGTCGGAGCGGGCGGATATGGCTGAACCGGCGTGACCTGAGGCTGTGAAACTGGGCTGGGACTGAAGTCGTACGAAAGCGACGACCACCTCTGGTTGATTGCTGTGTTGGAGTAGAGGCCCGGAATCAGGTTCATTACGTCGTCCACGTTGGATGGTGTCGGCATGAAGCCCTCGTTGTAATTCGCTAGAGCGACCTGAAGTGGTTGTTGTGCAGGGACAGGCTGGTGTTGAACACGCTGGGGTACATCTCCTGCTTTGTAGAGGATGTCGTAATGGCCGCTGAAAAGGGGGTCAATATCCAAGGAGAAGGAAAGGGGGTTTCTAGTGAGTGACGACTTACGGCCTGTAGAGCAGCCTAAGCATAGGCGCATTGGGGATGGGAATGTGATTGAGATCTGTTGGCTCTGCAAAGAAGCTGCGGTTGATCTCCTCTCCTGGTGAGCGATCTAGATACCAGACCTCGAGACCAAAGCCAGCGGGTTTGACCATAGCTTCGGCGAGAGCGGCGATGCCGATGTTGTCGGCCTCACATTGCGTGGGTTCGATGTTGTTAGCGCAATATGCTTTGACATCGCCCATGGGGACAAAGTGCTGGAAATCGTCTGCATTAGACTGAACCCAGGCACTGGCGAGGAGCTATATGGGGTTAGTTGGGTGAAAGAGGGGGTACATGGGAGAGGCAAACCTTGACGTAGGTGATGATGGCCATGGACTCGCCGATGTCGTTGAAGGTCTGGAGCAGGATGTCGGCAGCAGCGCCGTCCATGGCACGCAGGGAGCTTGCGAGCTTGCGCATCAGTTCAAAGGCCTCTTCGGCAAAGTCGATCCAGATGTCGCGGGAGTAGCCAATGTGGTCAAGCAGGTTGCCCAGCGAGTTGAGGCGGGCTTCCTCGACCTCGAGCTTGCTGGCATCGCCAACGCGCAGCAGGGCCTCAAAGTAGGTGAAGGCGATTGCTGGTGGGGTGGTTAGCACAGTTGGAATTGGGTGCAAGGAGGAAGGCGCGGGGGTCGCAGTACGCACCTCGCCAGCCACAATGGCCATCGCCGCGGCAGGTGCGGAAATAGGCGTACTTTGCGGGCAGAGCAGCCGTCTTGACTCTGAAGACGGCGTCGGCGTTGGCATACTGGGTGGTGATGGCAGCGCTGCTCTGGCGCTCGCCGACCAGCGGGCCCTGGAAGAGGTCAGCGGCGGTCCGAATGGCAACAGACAAGCAAACACGACGGCGGCAGGGCGGCGCTACTCACAGTGGCCTCTGGCTCGTACTCGCTCGACAGCTTCTGCAGGTGGGCGAGCTCCTCGTCGGAGGGCATGTAGGCGGAGGGGTCGGCCATGGTTAGCGATGGGGTGGTGTCGCGGCCGTGCTGGACTTGGAGGTGCTGGAGCTGGCCAGTGTGTTGGTGGGTAAAGGCTGCGGGAGCGAGGACCGGGGCGCGGATTGGTAGCGGCCGCGCAAAGGCCAACCCTGAGTGGACCACTCCCTCGTAGTGGCTCAGTGCGGCCACTCCATTCACGCTGCCATAGTGGCCCTGCTGGCCGTGATGTTGATGTTGATGCTGCGCCTGGTGCTGGAGCGGGAGCTGGTGCGGGTGCGGGTGCCCGTGGGCGTGCGGCAGGAAGCCCGTCAACACGGGCTGTCTGCTCATGGTCGCTCGCGGTGGGAGTGCGGTGCGGTGCAGTGCGTTGCGGAGCGTGCGGTGCTGTCGTCGCCTTTGTCTCCCCGCGCAGAGAGCGCTCACGCCTGTGTTCGTGGGCAGTGGCCTGTTGGGCGGCGTGACAGCGTCGAGCGCAGGCAATTGGGCCCGCCGATTCCACAGCAGACTGGGCAGCGCGCAATTGAAGCTCGGCAGCAATTCGTCGACGGCTGCTGGGCGAGGAGGGCCGCGTCTTTAGTAGGTGCAGCGCAGAAGAGCCCACGACGGCGGGCTGGGAGCGGTGTCGTTGCTGTGATACCCACCGGCTCCTAGGGGCGCGCCAATATATCAGAGGAGAGACAGGAATGATCTTCGGGCGTGCCAGTGGAATTCAAGTTGCGGCCAGGCACCAAAGCACGCTGCAACACATTCGTCCAGACGGTTTGAAACGGCGAGCTTCTGTTGCACCAGAGGCCTGGGAGACGGGGAGAAGCACAGTATCGATCTTGCAGTGCTAAGGGCGCCTCATGCACTTGGAGCGATGGGGCTGCTCCAAGTGAAACCGGAGGGAGCAGAGGGCGAGCGCGCGACCGTGTACAACAAGAAGGGAGCGACTCTGCTGGTCCAAGGGCGGACACAATCAGCGCCTACTGGGGCTCTCTGGCAAAAGAAAAGTAGCCATGGCGGCTTTGGACGAGGGCACTGGCAACATCACATCACGCAAGGCCTCTCCCGGTCGTCGACGCGAGAGCGCGAGCCCTTCACGGGGGCGTCGTCTCCATCGCCTCACTATGCCCACCTGGTGCTTCTTATTCATGGCCCTCAGCATCATGGCGGAAATTGAGGTGCTCGCAGTTACGAGTGGAGCGTCCGTCTTGACTCTCGGCCTCGCTGCGCAGTGCTCCCGGACCTGGTCCGCATCCACGGCACCATGACGAGCGCAGCCAACCCCAGCGCCATCGGCCGGAACAATTGCGGCGTGTGAGGCTGGTGTTGCATGCACCAGGACGACGACAGAGCGGCCGTGTCACCCAGTGGAATGCACCCTCCGCTCGTCTGCAGCAGCATCAGCATGTCGGACCCATGGCCCATCATCCATGGCCCATGGCGCCCAAGAGAAAGCAACCTCTGCCCTCCCCTCCTCACACAAGCCCCGGCCTGGCGACGGCGCGCTGGAGCGCTCCTGTCACAGTGCCGGGCTGCAGTGCATGATTCGTTCGTCGAGTGCGTGGCGCTGCGACGACCGAAAAAAGGAACACGCGGGACCGCGATAACCTGAGGGCTGGCCGTCCCCACGCTGCAGGCGAGTCAGGGCGGGCGCGCACACTCCCAGCGGGCGGCGTGGGCCCGCTGCCATTAGCTGAGAGGCTCGCTTGGTGCAGCGTCGTCGCCCATGCCGCTTCCCCGGAGCGCTGTCCCGCACTTCAAACGCGCCCCCTCATTGGCCGCCCGTCCTGCGTCATGATCGATCAACTCCATCCATCTCGTGCATCACAAGCTTCACACTTCACAGGTAGCCTCCATGGCATGGGCGGCCGCGATCACCGTGCCACTGGGCTTGCTTGCCTCGTTGCAGTCGGAAAACGAGGCCATGTTACATACAGACAACTGCCGCTGACCATTTGTGGCCTTCTGTGCCCGCTGCGCTCAGGTGCGCTCCCGAACATGTCCGCCGCAAACCGCTGTTGAGGCGCCTCCAAGCCATCTTTCGCCTGCTGTGCTACCCGATCAGCCAACCCTGCCTCTGGCTCTGGGGAACTTGGCCCGCATGTCTCAATCCGACATCATCTCAAAAGCCTCACTCACAGCAGCGTGTAACCACCAAAGTCCCGTGCTTTCCCGAATACCCAGTCAGAGGTTGTCCTTGTGGACTGCTCGCAACCTATGCTGCAAGTCATCCTTTGCTTGCGATCCCCGGCAGCCGTCCCGTGGTGCCCTTGCCTTTGCCTCTCCCTGATTTGGATCCCCCAATAGTGCTCTGATTCCAGTCCAAGCTATGGCCGCCAGATCCACCAGGCGTGTACTGCGCGCCGCTTTCGTCTGATCTGAAGCCCTCTCCATCGTTCAAGACCGTCTGCCACAGGGATCCAATGGCGGCGCTCCACTCCTTCACAGCTTGCACCCGATCCATGTCGGTGCTACTCTCGATCTCCACCGTTCCGTTCTGCTGGTTTATCTTGCCGCGCAGCCGCTTGTCGACAATGAGGAACCCCACGATTTCCTGGACCTCGGGAAGGGAGATCTTGAGTTGCTTGGAGATGAACGCCAGCGTGAACCGGGTGTAGGGGGCAACGAGCTTGACCACCGCCTTTGTGCGCACGTTCCGTGTGACTTCATCAATATTCTCGGCGATGAAGGGATCTTGGAGGAGGTCCTTGTTGTTCTGTAGAATCTTCTCATACTCATGAATGTCTTCGCGCTGATAAGCGTTGACAAGGTCAGTCATGGTAGAAATGCGGGGATCGTTCTGGTAGGGCTTGGTTTCTTGTGAGTCAAAGGGATTGATATCTGAACCCGACAGCATGGTTGCAAGCACCAGGTATTTCAAGACCTGGATCCGCTGGAGCGAGCCAGCCTCGTCGTAGTTTTTGAAACTCTCAAAGAAGTCACTCTGTGCCCCTTTCCAGTTCTCTGCGAAGCATTAGCGTGGGCCTGGTGTCTCGGGAGGATCGAGCGCTTGCCTTCACTCATGTGCATCTTGCCACCGCATTCTCGGATGATACCCATGATCTTGGGATGTGGCACCGCCGATTTGACCTTGAGGGCTCGTTGGTACAGTGCCTGTCAGGGCGTTAGATGGACATGCAGGCAGCTTTGAATCGGGACGAGCCTCACCTTTAGCCGCTTGTTGTTCCTCGTCTCTGCATACATCAAGATCTCCAGGGAATAGACTTCCAATGAATAGGTGCCTTTGCTCGGGTCGTCTGTTCCATCCTCTTTCTGGCATGCCTTGTGCAACTCTCGGAGCTTCTCAGTCAGCTGGCGGTAATCCTTCCTATCCAACCACAGACGTGCCAGCTTGATGTTCGTCTTCAACCATAATCGCTCGTTGTTGGTGCTTTGGAAAATGTCCAGGGTGAGGGCATAGAACTTCTCCATGCAGCGATACGCTTCTGCATCTTCTGCAGCCTTCTCAATGAAGTCGAGCATGTTGTTAATGGACTTTTCCGAGTAGTTGCGCGTCACAGCGGACTTGACATAAGTCAGAAGCTCTTTGTAATGCTCCACAGCCTATCTCGGATTAGTGGAAGTGCATTGCAGCCATTGCTACTTCTTTTACCTGATCATAGCGTGAGAGCTTGAACTCCAGCTTGATAGCCTGCTTTAGGCCCTTGAACCCCCTGTGATTCGGTCAGAATGGATCCAATCCACTCAAGCCAAGCTTATCATACCAGTCTGACTTCTCCTCTTCAAGCTTGGGAACGCCGAGAAACTCCTCCAAGGCAGCCTCGGGCTCATCGGCTTTCAACTGCTTCGCATTGTAGTATTTGTTCTCGATGTCGACATCGCCGCTCTGTTCGTCATCGTCGTCTTCGTACTCAAAGTCATATCTGTAAAATTTGTTTAGACTAGATGGAAGTCTGGCGCGAGCTTGACATACTCCTCCTCGCCAGAGTCTTGCATGAAATCATCGTCGTCAGACATGATACCGATGGAGACGGATGACCGTCGGAATGCAGCAACCAAGCGCTCTCTGGATGGTTGTGGACGTGCTGTGTCAAGCCAGAAGGTTGTTGGAGGGTGGTGTTTGGTGGTCAGTAAGGTCTGATGCTGCGATGAAGTTTGCCTTCCTGTAAACGCGGTCTGCGGTGGTGCCTGCCTCGAGCTCAAGCTGCCCCGCGCATCATTGAGGCGGGTACCACGCTAAGCCTATTTCGTCTCAGCGCGCTCTCCACACACATGCAATTGATCCAAGGTGAGATGGGCATCTGGATTCTGGATACATGTATTAAGCATCTGCTTGTCTGCAACTCGTAGTGAAGGTGAGGCGCGCAGATCACCTTGTCTTACTCGTCCTGAAGCTCCCTCGTTTATCGGTAGCTTTACTTGGAGGATCGTGTCAGGGTGCCGTGTTCGCAGGCTTGATGCGAGACGCATACTAGGCGCATTAAGCTCGACTGAGACCTGGATGAGGTCGGCCTCATAAAGCGGTCATCACGTATATTGGAGTAGCTCGCGGCAAAATCTACATGACGCTGAAGGGGCCGCTGGTCATCTGGCTCCCCATACAGCCAGGGAATACGAAGGCGAGTAGTGCCTGGACAGAGTGTTCGCAGCAAGCCTGGAAACGGGTCGATGTCAATCTGAGATGCATGGCCAATAGCCTCTTCTATGGCCAGCTTCCATTCGGAGAGGCCGCAACGGGAAGGTCACCGGCCACGGTACTGATGTTCCCGCTGGCTTCTTGGACCTGGGGTTGGTAGACTAGTCGAATTCCCCCGACTGGGCCCATGGTTCACCTTTGCCTGGCCGTCTCCACGTTGTTGAGCACACCCTTCCCGTCAATCCTTCCACGTCAGATCCTGCGCAGTCTCTGTCAATCCCCCAGCAGCGGACAACACTCTCCAGCGACCGCCTCTTCCCAATCCATCACAAACGTCCACGTACTGGTTGACTTGGCGCCTCTGTCGGCTCGCGCACTGCGCCACGACTGCTTCTAGCTCTGGCGTGTCCAAGTGTTCGCAATCCTAGCGCCACTTTGGGCTTAACGCTGCTTGTCTGGATCCTCAACCCCATTCCCATTCTCACATCCTTATCATCCTCTCGAACCCGGAGTCTTCCCTGCGACTCGGCTTTTCGTGTATCTCCCCTGCCTCTTCTCCTGCCGACCCATAACACTCCGCGCGCACTCCCATCCCCGACCCGACCGCACCAGAGCATCCTCCCGCGCATCCTCCAGCTCCTAGCCGACCGACCTCACGATGCCTCCGTGCGGTGGGACCAAGTCTGTGCAGCGCAAGCTGGTACTTCTGTACGTCTGCCTTTTGCGACAACAGCGCCATGTTGGGGCGACGTAGAGGCTATGCGACAATGCGGACCAGGCTAACAGTGGGCCCTCTAGTGGTGACGGTGCATGCGGCAAGACCTCACTGTTGAACGTGTTTACAAGAGGGTGAGATGACATCCCGGGCTATAGCCGTACTGGTGGTCTGCCATGGAATTTCAATGCTGACTTCCCCATAGATACTTCCCGACCGTCTAGTAAGTAGTTTGCGCCTTTTAATCTGCGCTCTGTATTGACAGGACTCTTCCACAGCGAACCCACAGTATTTGGTATGGATCCCATCCACTTTCGGATTTATTTCCAGCTAACCTTCTGAACAGAAAATTACGTCCACGGTTCGTCTCGCCGCCTTGTTCCTCCTACCATGCGGGCATTAATTCCAAACCACAGACATCTACATCGATAATACCCACGTAGAACTTAGCTTATGGGACACTGCTGGACAAGAAGAATTTGACCGATTACGCTCCCTTAGCTACGATGATACGCACGCCATCATGCTGTGCTTCTCGGTACTTTCTCCTCCGTTGTCGGCCCAAACTACAACTTACATTACCGATTAGGTTGACTCACCCGATTCGCTCGAGAACGTTGAAACAAAATGGGTTGGCGAGATAGCAGAGAACTGTCCAGGCGTTAAGCTCGTGCTTGTGGCACTCAAGTGTGATTTGCGCAAGCGAGAAGACGACGATGCCGAGGATGACCAGCCCGCAAAGGCTTGCATCGATTATGAAGAGGGTCTCCGCGTCGCTGAGAAAATCAAAGCGCTGCGATATCTCGGTGCGTGTTTATACTAGAGAGTCGACCTCAAACTGCATAGCTAACTTGAGTTGCAGAATGCTCTGCCATGAAGAACCGAGGCGTCAACGAAGCCTTCACAGAAGCCGCCCGCGTTGCTCTGCAAGTCAAGACGAGCAAGGACAAGAGCGGAGGATGCACTATTCTTTGAGCATCTTCCACAACTACTTTTCTTCACGAACATACTTACACCTTCGATTCCTCAACGCCTGAAACGTAGACATACTCGATTTTCTACCGTACGTCCGCTTGCTCACGGCTTTGGCAACATGAACCTCGCTTGCGCAAACACACGCGAGGCTCTTCCTCGCATCGTTAATACCCTTCATTTCGTCGTCACGGTATAGCAGAACTTCGAATCTCGCAACAGATTACGTCTGCAAACCCATCGTCTAGTCAACTCCGCAGACTTCCAACAGCAGAAGTCAGCAGCCCGGACTACAGCTGTATTGGATCCTTGATATCAACCCAACTCCGTGTCATGTGTGACGGAACACACTTTCCGTTCTGTACATATGGCAACCTTGCTCTTTGTCTTTGGGCGGAGTTCTGCATAGACAACCAAGTTCCTCTCTCTACTTTTCACTTGCTCGACTCTTTATTGTATATGCTTTTAACCCCCTCCTTTACTTTTTTCCTTAGGCTTGGATATGGTCTGCAGAGGCAGCGTGGGCTAGCGATTTTTAACTCTTCCCTTTCATTTTGTATGGAGGGAATTGAAAAGGCTGGGTCTGGATTACTCCTTGATTTTTAGATTTCAATAAGCTCGGTCGTTGATTAGATCGCTCTTTTCACTCATCGCAATATCTCTGTGCGCGTGTTGTGTGTTCTTGATTATGTGCTTGGATTTGATCTGGTTTTTAAGGATGCTACCAACTGCATGATCCTGCTAAAACTGGCAATCGTTGTCATCTCAAGAGTTCCTGCCGCATATCACTTTACGTTTCGATGACTGCTGAGCTCACAATCTGCGCCTTTCATGGTTCTCCAACGTTCACATTAGCTTCTATTTTGCTCTTATCCTCTATCCATGACACTCTTAGAACATTAGCTTCGTCACAGCACTCTTTGCCGCTTGCAATGCATCAACCCTTCCTATTCCCAACCATATCCCAGACCACACAAGTACCCACTCTATCAATACGTCGAATCATCCGTATACAACCTCGTCACCCCACCCCCAGGCCTCTCCTCCTTGCCCTCGCGCGCCCCATTCCCCCTCTCCTCACCCACCTTCTTCCTCGCCTCCTGCATAATCCACAGCCCGGAGCTCGTCCCCAGCCTCGTCGCGCCCGCCTCGAGCATCTGCACCGCGGTATCGAGCCCGCGCACACCCCCGCTAGCTTTGACCTCCATCTTGCGCTTGCCCACGCCCTGGCTGGCCAGATACTCGGCCGCGCCCACCATGAGCTGCACGTGCGGCAGCGTGGCGCCCGGCCCGTTGAAGCCCGTCGACGTCTTGATGAAGTCGAAGGATGCGGCGGCTGCGAGGTGCGATGCAGCGAGGATCTGGGCGTCCGTGAGCTGCGAGGTTTCGAGGATGAGTTTGAGTGTCACGGGGCTGGGGCACAGGGAGCGTATGGACGCGAGTTCGCGGTAGATGGCGGAGTAATCTGGGATCTCGTTTTCATCGGCGTGCTTGCTGTTGCGGGTGTTGGCGGCTGTGTTGGCGGCGGTGACGCTGTCGATGGCCGAGTCCTTTGAGCTGAGGAGGTTTGCGGGGACGGGGCTAGGTTTGTTGTGCCTGGTTAGGAGGGAGTGGTTGAGGACGACGTCGAGTTCGGCGGCGCCCGCGGCGACGGCTGCGCGTGCTTCTCGCAGCT
Source organism: Pyrenochaeta sp. DS3sAY3a (assembly GCA_001644535.1). Lineage (NCBI taxonomy): Eukaryota > Fungi > Ascomycota > Dothideomycetes > Pleosporales > Cucurbitariaceae > Pyrenochaeta > Pyrenochaeta sp. DS3sAY3a. The sequence goes on from KV441636.1 coordinate 985,232, forward strand.
TGGAGTATGTGTCCTGGGTGCCTTCGTGGAAGCCTACGACGCAGGCAACGAGGACGTCGGAGCCTTTGAGGTTGGCGACGCAGCGTTGGACCCAGTTGAGGCGAACGCAGACGGACTGTGTAGTGTTAGTTGCTGTTTTCCACCATGTAATGAGTACATCCAATGTTACGCCCAATTCCCAGCTCTTTCTGTTCCGAAAACAATGAATAAATGAGATCAACCTACTTTGAACCCATCAGTCCGCGCCTCACTACACAATGCATCAATCGCCGTGCTTGTCGCATCCAACTTCAACACGGTATGATCAACCGTCTTCGCCAACTCTCTCAATGCCTCCTCCCCATTCCTCATCTGCGGGCCTTCATAAATTTTCGCCGCCCTCTCCCCACTATCCACCTCTTTCATCACATTTTTTATGGTCTGCCTAATCTGGCCGTCCCACTCTTCGTTCGTGTACCGATCTGTCATGATTTCCACGGCTCCACGCGAAGAATCCAAATCAGGGTTGGCGGCCAGGAAGCCGCGGATCAGGACCTCGGATTCGGTCAAGGGAATAGGATGAGGAGACTCTGAGGTGGATGCCATGGTCGGATTTGTCCCGTGAGTAATGGTCGTTTTTGCTTAGCTATCTTGTCTTAGCTTCCTAGTCGAGCCGCGGAACGAGAAACGGATTCCTGATAATGACGTCGTATGTGGCTGTAATTTGATCGCAAGTGCAGTCTGTCCAGTGTATTTGCAAGGATAAGCGAGCACGATTCAATCCACTATTTCCAGGAACAAGAATGGTGGTCTCGCGCCTTTAAGTTTACTGAATGGTTGTCGGAGGTCGGCTAAACCTCGCACTAAGCCTGTCATGTGGTGCATGAAGTATGGCGGAGTGTCCTGGGGTCTCGGCCATAGTTTCTCCACTTGCGGGATGAAAATTCGTACCTCTTGTTAACGTCCTGCTATTCTAGGTAAGTTTTTCATATCTCACGGCCTTGGTGCTTGAATGCAAGTTCGTTCTATGGCCTGTGAAAGGATTAATTAGTGAAGATGGAGATTAATGCTTCAAATATATACTCTGCAAGCAAAGATCAGTTAGGTTCACAGGTACTGATCAAGCATTTCACGAGATCATATATCAAACATGTCAGCGATCAAGGACGCACGGTGGCAGCGAAATTGAGGATTGACTGTTTTTGATTCACAAAGGACCGCTGGCATGCGTAGGTGTCCTCGATTGCAAACCGGTCCTTACCTCGGACGACTAATCCAGAGGCTCTGAAATGCTATCTCCCCTCTCACATGCATGTACATGGAAGCCGTAGAAGAACATGCCGAACATAAGGAAAAAGATTCGAGAAATTGGGTTGTCCATCAGCGCTAGATCGGATATCCGGAACTCCCGTTTTGTGTTGACTTTTTGCATTGACACGAGTCGAAAGATCCCTCTTCTATCTTGCGGTCGAGTCGATCGGCGCCAATGAGATCTACATCCCCCAATCCATAATAGTCATCATCGTTAACCCATCAAATCTCCGCCATCATCGCCCCAGGAATCGTCTACTTCCTTCGGAAAGAGCAGCCCTCGGTCAACCGCGCCTTGCCACCAGTGGGCTGGCACCTGCATGTATCATTAGCCATATGCCAAGTGTGTCCGACATGTGTCTTGACTTACAGGACCTGCGAGCAGCCCTGGCAGACAACGACTGTGTTTGCGTGCGAGAAGACGGTGGTGATGGTGAAGCATCCGGGGCACTTGACGTCCATGAAGAAGGAGCGGGGAGCGGGGACAAGAGTCTTGAGCTTGTGCTTGCGGGCCTCACTGGACACTTGTTAGTCGCATTTCGATATGGCGGTGTCGAGAGAGTATGCATACGCGGCCGGGGTGGGGTTGAGGAGGTCGACGGCGAGAACCTGAAGGCTTGTTAGCTTCTTGTGCCCATCGAGGTCGGGTTTGCGTCGAGCCCGGCGACAGAAAGTTGCGAATTGAAGATTCTGTGGCAAACTCCGAAAGGCATCGTGTGCCTGCTCGCAGAATCGTTCGGCAGCGGTCTGCGGGCTCGCGGGGGCTGCGACTCACCATTTTGACGGTTTATGGAGAGTATTGGGTTTGATATATGTCGAAGATGGCTTGAAGTCGATGGATTGGGCGCGAGAGTCGAGGACGCGGATCGCTTGAGCAGAGTGGAAGGAGGGTTTCGATGACAATATCGTGGTGGGCGCTAGCCGAGAGATTCGGCGCTAGCAATTGCGCTAGCGAACCTAGGCTTGGCAGCATTGAAGCCTGAGTATTCTGCGCTTGCATCGTACAGTACTTCCTAGATAGAATAAAATAATTCAAGAATCACATTTCCGTTGAGCCTTTGAAGGATTGAACTTATTGGTACCGAAATGATTTTGAGAGCTTATGGTGCACCATCCTGTCCACGCACTGAGCACGTGAACAGACTTGACGACGAAGGCGTTCTAGGGAGATCCCACTCAGCTCTAAAACTATACATTGATCTCTCTTGTTATGCGATAGCCGAATTCAACTTCAGAATGTAACGTTCTGAACGGTGGTGTCGTCATGCAACGACCCTGAGATGGTCCCCTCACAAACCCCTTCATATCTACATTGGTAGACATGTCAGGTAATGATCAAGAATAAACATATAATTTGTCAATGGCAGAGAATACCCATGAGTACTGAGGAATGCTCTGAGCTACTGGTACTTTACTATTCAAACTAGCAGCCAGAGCACCTCTCAATGAATCACCATAAATCGAAAAACGGGGGATGATATGATCCTGCATCTAAGTGGCCAGAAGTCGTGCCGTCTTCATCTGATAGTAAGTACTCTACTACAAAAGTAAAACGTTGGAACTCCACGTTGTGCACTTGTTTTTCGTTGCAAAGAGCGCTAAAGTGCGAACTATTGCCTATTTGCAACTTCCAAGTCCTCGTTTAACCCCACTTCGCGCCTTCTTCGCCGCTGCAGGGCCCTGGAGGAATATAAAATGCAACGTATCCCTGCGTCTTCGTCTTTGAACCACCTCACTCGAGCATCTAGGACTTGAAACATAGATAGAGAAGAAAGAGCTCAGAAAAAATGGCTGCAACAGAGAAGGATGTGCAGGAGTTGGAGAAGGCGAAGAAGTTGAACCATGTACCATGGAGCGAAGAGTACGAGAAAATGATCTCAGGAATGCTGTATGTATATCTTGAACCACTCATCTTTTTCCTGGGTTACGAGAATAAGTTTTCGTATCTTGATTTGCGAGTACGAGTGCTTTGGACAGCGCGTCGACTCCACCTACCATATTACGTTGACAGCCACAACGTCAAGGGTCACAACATGTACTTGAGATATGTTAGGTAACTGATGAAAACCTCAGATACAACGCTTTTACCCCAGAACTAAACGAAGCCCGTTTCAAAGCCCGGGCTTTTGCCCACAAATACAATACTTGGTTTCCCACTCCGTCTGAAAACGCAAGCACAGGCTCCGCAGCACTCTGGAAAGAGCGGCGAAAGATGCTGCAAGGTATAATCGGGCACTTGGGTGATGATGAAATATGTAAGCCACCGATTGACTCTTAGTTTGCTGTAGACGATATGTTGTGTCGCTCAAGTGGCTGATGTCGAACAGTTATCGAGCCCCCCTTCAATATTGACTATGGCTGCAACATTTCCCTAGGCAAGCGGTTCTTTGCAAACTTCAACTTGACAATTCTTGACTGTAGTCTTGTGACTATTGGAAATCGCTGTGAGTGCGCCTCAACAATGTGCTTATATGACAACCCTGGAATCATTGACTTTTTCCATTAAAGGCATGTTCGGTCCGAATGTTTCCATCTTTGCGGCTACACATGAAGCAGAAGTCCAGAGCAGGCGGGATAATGTCGAATATGGGAGGCCCGTGGTTATAGGCGATGATTGCTGGATTGGAGGCAATGTTGTCATTCTTCCTGGAGTAACAATTGGTAGGGGTTGCACAATTGGAGCCATGTCAGTTGTCTCGCGAGATATACCAGAATTCAGCGTTGCGATGGGCCAGCCAGCAAAGGTAGTCAAGAAAGTCCAGCCCGTCGCCCCAGAAGAGGGCGATGATGTACCAGGGCAATGAGGAAAGTACTAGAGTACAAGAGCATATCATTACTCATTCACAAAACATCCGGTACACTCCATGGTGAATGTATAGACCAAGGCAGAATCACAAAGACGAAATCATGAGGACGACCAATGGCAATTGAAAATTGTTGGGCAGATTAGACTACAATCATTGTGTGTAGACCATTTGCCAGCCGGCACCCATGCAGAATTTCTGATATCGAAGATCGAGCAACTGCTCGGTGATTTCACTCCGTCATGCCCAACGCCAGTCATCCATGAATCATTGCTTTTGACGGGTAATCTACTCCTCGTCCTCCTCGCCGGCATCGTCGTCACCACCCTTCTCGGCGGCCTTGGCCTTCTTCCTCCTGACACGGCCGGGGCGACCGCCACCGAAGGGCGAGGTCAAGGCGAAGTCGATGTGCTTCTGGGAGTCGAGGCGGACCATGAAGGAAGGAACGTTGACGATCTGCTTGCCGACACTGCCAAATTGTTAGTCTCCATGACATGTTCAATATTTTGAAAGTACATACCGGATGTGACGCTGACGGATGAGGACACGAGCGTGGTGGATAGACTTGGCAAGACCGAGCTTGTAGACACAGGTCTGGAGACGGCGCTCCAAGAAGTCCTCGATCTTGAGGGCCAAGACGTAATCGAGCTTCATGCGGGACTCGTCGAGCACACCGACACGGACGAGACGACGGATGAGAGCGTTACCCTCGAAGAGACGCTTGGGGTCCTTCTCGTCAAGAGTCAAGAGCGAACTGCGTGATGTCAGCTATGGTGTCTTTCGAGATTGTAGGCGCAGATGCTGAGAGCTTACCGGGCAGCACGACGGATCTTGGAGAGGGTCAACTGGACGCGCCAGACCTCGCGCTTGTTGCGCAGACCATACTCGCCAACGAGCTTAAGCTCAGTATCCCTGTTCCAGCATTAACCGATTGTCCCAGACTTAAGCGGAGCACGCTCTCGCTCAGTGGTACTGGGATGTGAATACGTACAGACGAGCGGACTCGAAAGGACGACGAGGGACGCTGTACGTCTTCGAGTAGGAGCGGGGAGCCATTCTGGATATCTGAAAAGCATGAATTAGCTCTGCGCAAGGATACAATGGGCAGATTGGCTCTGAACAGAACGAATCTGTACTGAGCGACTTTCACCAGGCGGCGCTGAACGGTGTCGACTTTTGGGAGTGCGATTTTCGAACAGGCTGACTCTGGATAGGTGGACGCAGCAGTTTCGAGGGCTGGACTTACCGACGCCGGGCTTGTCGATGGGTTGTCGAATGGGTTGTCGTTGAAGATCAGAAAGTGAGGTGGTAGGCAAAATGGATCGGAAGTTGTGGCAGGTGCCAAGAGTTGACGCGACGCTACTGGCTGAGCAAGCGAGCCGCGCAGACTGTCCGAGGCGCTTGAGCCTCGCCCTCTCTTGAAGAACATCCACACAGGCTACAAAGCATCATGTGAAGCAGACTTTGAGCAGATTGTTGTGTATATGTGCCGTCCTTACGAGATGCACTTTTGTCAGCTGCGAAAACTCTCCTGCGATACACATATGCTACCTAGTATTGATCGAACAATGTCGCATGCAACGTTGAGGACTTCTTTGGCTTTCTCTTGAGCCTTCCAGAGCAAGCTCGCATTGACTTTACTATCTATTCATAGTCCGCATTCAATTTGCCAACTGTCGTACACTTGTACTTCGTACATATAGTTGAGCCGCTTGATGGTTCTCAGCCCGATGATTTCCAGACGTCGCTTACCGACCAATAGCGCTAGCCGCTTGTTTAGCGTGGCCAAGCCCACCACCAGCAGTCTGCCCAATTTCACTAGACAAGACCTCGAGATTTATCGCATCAAACTTCAACGACGCCAAATCATACACAATGGTACGGAGAGCACCTGCGCTGCGCTGCAACATGCATACTGACGGGCACTTAGGGTCACGCCGCGGGTTTACGAGCTGGCACGCGCTATGCGTACGTTCACCATGTCGAAATACGCCTGCGACGGATACTGACAACGGTGCAGGTTCTCCAGGGACTTCAAGAAGAAGGGTATGATCCCGCTCTCGACCTACCTCAAGCAGTACAAGGTCGGTGATATCGTCGATGTCGTAGCCAACGGTACGGATACCCCAAAGTAATGGATGGAGGAATTGGAAAACTCACAGCATCGCAGGTGCTGTCCAAAAGGGTATGCCCTACAAGGTCTACCACGGCAAGACCGGTATCGTCTACAACGTCACCAAGTCCGCTGTCGGCGTCATCCTCCAGAAGCAGGTCGGCAACCGCTACATGGAGAAGCGCATCAACGTCCGAATTGAGCACGTCCGCCACTCCCGCTCACGAGAGGACTTCCTCAAGCGCGTCAAGGCCAACTTCGCCAAGCAGCAGAAGGCCAAGGAGACTGGCGAGCCCCAGCAGTTGAAGCGCATCCCCGCACAGCCCCGCGGTGCCAGCACCGTCAAGCTGACGGACAACAAGCCGGAGAACATCACACCCGTACCTTACGAGACAACGATTTGAGCGTGGGAACGGTGGTTCGTGTGTGAGCGGCAAAATGGGATACGGATGGTCAACGGCGTGGTTTCTCGGATATCTCGATTATTCTCTCTTCTGCACTTTCACCTGCATTGAAAGCGGCGATATCATATGGTGCAGATACAGTGGTGTGCCAACGAATGGCTATGAGTAAAACCCCTCACGCCAATGAAACATCAACCTCATTTCCAGTCCCGAGTCCAGTGTCTGTTCTTTCCACACAATTCTTGTTCATTTCGCCAGTGTGGACATGTGTTTGCTCTGTGTGATAACTCTGTGTATCTCACATCTAGTTCCGATGCACCGAGGGAAACGCTGATCGAACTCCATGTCAATTTACCCATCTATGAGAAGGCTAGCACTAACCTAAGGCCGACCACTTAAGCATTTCGTAACAAAACTGTTCGTGAAGGCTTGTTACGTACAGTGTACTCCATCCCGTTGTTACCTCCACAGCCCTAGCGTTACATCCATACTCTCTTGAATCGCTTGCACACAATGTGTGTATTTCTAGGTTCTAGTGGTCATGTAGGAACAAATCGGTGCGGCGTTGAATTTAATAAAGCAACAACTAATTGAAGTCTCAAACTTTAGTTTGAGGACAATCGTTTCCCCTTAGTTAATGGTTTTTACTCATCTATGCCATGTGTATACTGATTGCGTTCAGCCCCCAAATCTCAATACAAAAGTATCGTCTATCAAGATGCAACTACAAATCAACTGCTAACACACATGTTCTTCTAGTTCACCTCTAGAGTAGGATCGAACTCCACAATCATAACCTATCCTCTACAATTAGAGGGCTACTAAACTCCCGGTAAGAGTTGACACTAAACAAACCAGGCGGAAGAGAAGACTATTGGAGATACCAAGAGTACTGGCCAAAGAGTTTACGATGAGTCTACTCCCTTGTTTTATCTGCTCAAAAGCATGCCTGCCATGGCATCGCATGGGGATACGGATTTGTTCACAGGAAAGAAAATAAGACGAAATCCCGATGGTAGTAGCCCGAAAGTCTGTCTCCATCTATCATTGAGAAGGACAAGAAATGCGTAACTTAGTGGGATCCATGCGCACATATATACGCTAGTGTACTTGGAAGTATGTCACAGCGTAGATTTTACCGTACCTAGAAAGTACTGAGGACTTGTACACCCGAATATTCCTCTGAGCATGTCTCAGTATTTCGAGAAACATTCAAACCTAGAAATAGTATCCCGAATGTAACTTGGTCGTCACTCGAACAATGCAGACATCATTCCTCCGAGTCCCGAGGAAGAAAGAACGAAATCGGGGCATCATCACAACGACAGTCGCAATTCCTCCGGATTCCACTGTTCAGGATTCCAACATGATTGTACACACCCAATTGCCCACGCGTGGTAACATGTGTTCACAAGGCAGATTCTAGATGTATGACAGCGGCATAACCCCATGCTCAGTAGCAACAACGCCCCGTCCAGCCCGTGAGAATAGCATCCGAATACTACGCCCCGAACACGTCCATGCACGAATACACATGATGATAGTCTAAGCGGAAGCTGGCGGCCAAGCTGACGAGTCGGGCACCGTATCATCGAAAGGCGAGCTTACAATCATCCTCACATATCCTGCAGGCGTGAGGCGTTCAGCAACAACCTGCAGTTCACGCCTACTCAGCTAGGGCTACAGACTTACCTATGTACAGGCTTACACTACCTGCCTACTCAGGTTCTTATACTACTACCACCAACATTACACTGACACTTGTGCCTATATGTAGCAGAACACCCGCCCCGTGATAAGCAGCCGTGGACTAGCGAACATGCTGTGCTCTTACTTACACATAACCACTAGTAGCAGGACTCGTGAGTTGGATGACTACGCCGCAAGGCTGCATCGTGCTGTCTAGATGCTTACTATAGGTAATACTATAATCCTACTTGCTAAGTGGCACACTTCCAATTCTTCTTGCAAAAGTCAATTCGCTATCACGTAAATGCCTTGCAGTCAGCACCGAGACGTTGGTGGAGAATTGCGACTCGGATACTCGGGTCCTCTATGACTTCATCGCCCATGCGTCGCAATGGCTGATAGCACTGCGTTTCGCAAGGTCTCGCCACTGTCCAAGGAAGCATTGTTCCGATGTGACGACTCGATCGTGGGCTGCAGCGCCGTGCATGGCTTCACTGTACAGACCTGTGTCATGGGCCATGTACATATGTAGTTTGGGTATAATTAATGCCATCAATCATCTTGGCAACCGGTGATGCAGTGCCTGCTTGTGTTTATCGATAGCTGTTCCAGCATGCCGGAGCCTTGGGATATCGTAAAAGAAGGTTTTGGCTATGTGCGCGAGCTCAGAAGCGAGTTTGAGTATCCGGCTTGGGTGCTGGTGATCAAACATGGTTGCTTACATCCCAGCCTGGGTATAACGGTGCGAGTATGGACGTTGTAGCTTGGCTGCGCTCATACAGCAGCTCTTTTCCCAAGTATCTTTGGGTGCTGGTGAAGTTAATTGGTTAGGGAGTAGGAATGTCAGCTTGCTTTACAAAAGTGTGTCGATGGTGCATAGTGAAGGCATAGAGATCGGCTGTCATGCAGCCATGGCACTGGGATCTACATCAGAACACCTACGCATGCACGCCTTCAGGATGGTGGGAACAGAGCCACACCCTTCCAGAGTTTCGGACACGCAATGTGGAGAGTTGTGGAGAGCGATGGCGTACGGGCGACCGGATTCTTGGAGCAGATCGAGGCGACCAAAGAGCCAAGAAGCGGGTCGGGGGCCAACCTAGAGGAGATATTCACGAATCGTACTGCAGCACAGGTTGTTACAGCAGGGAGAATTGCTGGCAGGGTGACAATCCTCTTGGTAAGGTCTTGGACGTCGTGTGCCGTGAGGCTAGGCAAGACCCTCGATTGCAAGTTGTATTACCTTGAAGGACTGGGTCGCCTCGCGGGTCAGGGTACACATCCGAACTGTCGAATGAACCCTAGTCTGCCGAGTTTGCCAATGGGTCTCGCAGCAAGAACTGAAGGAGACAAGATGGTTAAAACCAACAATGCGGATAGTTCTCCACCCACGTGGCTGGCGAACGGGCTTGTCCTTGTCGATTAAGTTTGTTATCGAGCGAAAGTTATAGATCAGGGCGCCACTTGACGCGAGCTCATGGCTTGGAAAATACAACCAGCTGCTATTGTGATATCATAAGGAAGCCACTGATTGCTTGCTGCAGATACGAGACGGGTATCGTCGAGGAGGAATGGAGATTGGCTGACCGGCTAATGTTGTGTTACCCGTTGGGCGTAGACTACTTCGCTCTCACCGATTCACTAGGATAAAGTCAGAGACCACTGAAGTAACACCTCTGTTCCTGCTTGTGTAAGAGGAGCCTGCCACTTTTGCCCCAGCACGCACCTGATGCAGTCAGCATTTCCGTTCGCGTATCGCACAGCGGCCGCGGCCGCGTTGTTGGTCAAGGCCTGTAGTTAAAAGTTGCTGCTATAGCCTCAGTCAGAGTCGCAATTGGTACCTCACAAGTGATATGAAGGCTGGATTGCAGGCGTAGTTTCACGATTCATAACGCACTAGGTCTGAAGTGGTATGATGACCGTTCTCCACGGCGCACTCATTGCGTTACTTGTCCCCGCTTGATGCGCTTGCGGGGAAAAGTGGTCCTTCATCGTATGGTGTTGGTAAAAGGGCCTGCGGTGTTTTATTTGACCGACGTTATATTGGCAACAGACCGCTGGCGAAACACCTACTGTCTGCCCAAAGTACCGCCGCATGAGTGTGTGAAGCATAGGACCAAAATCCTGATATTTCATGTGAATGAGTGGCGTTCAATTGATTGTCTTCATAACGATGACCATACTTTGAGAGGCGAGGGCGACCTGCGTCGCTAGAGTGTCGCGGCATTCTGACCCGAGATTCTCTCGCTGCAATGCAGTGCCATATGCCGGTATTATGCAACGGTGGCTTGGCCTAGACCAGGGTAGCTGTCAAATCTGTCAAGCTCGCCGTTGGAGAAGTCGGCGGGGTGCTAAGAAGGATGCGCTAGGTTTGGCCATGAGGATCCCTGGCCATAGGTAAGGTTTGCGCTGAGCCAGAGATAAGTTAGGTAGCTTTTCGTTTCATGGCTGGCGAAACAACCACACGTGGAATAATGCACGCGAACAGCTCGTTGCGCCAACAATAGATGGGCTAATCTGTGGACCGCAGGTTTCATCCATCGTGGTGAGCTTCTGGAACGTAGTGGGCTTCATCCATAGTCTGACGTTTGTTAAGCCGCTCGTGTTGGAATTGGAACGCGGCTGCGCTTGTGGCTGTCGATTAATCACGATTGATTGCGCACTTGCGGCATCGTGCCTCGTCGAGCTCCGTCCAACTTTCGGTCTTTGCCTGGAAGCCTGGTCTTCGGGATGTCACAGGTACTCTGGGAGCGCTCCCGGAACCCGTTTGAGTACTTTGTCCAGGCCATGCTCTTCCCACACCAGAGGGTTGGGCTGTCACTTAGCCGCGCGGTCAGGCCTCCGCTGCAGCGACATTGCCTCCGGTTCACTACCCTCTGTGCCGGAGGCCATCTTGACTATCTTGTACGATGCAAAATCGTGGGCTGCCGCGGCATTGATTAGTACCTGCCGCGGAAATCGATATGCTGGCAATACTAATGGGAATGCCCTTTTCCGACACGCCCAGCCGTGTCTAGGGGATACCTGGTTAGTATCGTCTTGACTAGCGGCGCATCCCCCACAACCAGCTAGCTGCGAAGACCCTCCCCCGCAAAGAGACTCCGGTAAAAAGGAGAAGTTGTCGTGTGCGGCTCGAGTCTTGACTGGCAGATGCGAAAGGATGAAGGGAGACGGCAGCCACTGCGGCGTGGTACGATGAAAGAATGTGTTGTCATCAAAGACCAACACACTCGCTTCGCGATGGCGCAAGTACACTACCAATACGCACATACAAACCGCGGCGAGGGCGCGGTTGGCACCGCTTTGTGGCACCGCGTTGCGGCGCCGACAATCATTGACTGTTCTGGTGTTGGCACAGACACTTGCTGACCCTGAACCCCCATGACATTTCCTGCAAGGGACGTGATCCACGTGGTGGCGGTCCTATTCTCTTCATCACAAGACAAAAAACCCCCGTGGGCGTCTTTCTCTCCTAACCATGTCTGCTGGTCAATCTTATGCAACCGCTGGTCAGGCATGTTGTCGTCGAAGCCAGAAAACCGGCTGGGATCCCTAGAACGGCTTGGCCGCCCAGCGCTCCTCGAGTCGTTCTCTCGTATCATGTGTACATCGACTCAGTACTGAGGAATTGCTCGGCTGGCTATACGCCGGCTGACTGCCTGACATGGAGCGGCCGCTACCTGCAGGTTGCCCCAAGTCCAAACTTTACCGTGGACACTTTCTCCCCGTGCAGATAGCGCGCTTGGGGTTGCTTAGGCGATCTTCCTAGCACCCGTCAAGCTTGCCGCACCTGGTCCACCTGCATATCCGTTTTACCTGGTACAGCAGCGACTGGGACGATCCCTCTCCTTTCAAGCTTAAAGCCCTGTCACCGCGCCCAAAGTCCCCACTACGCAACTTCTAGGCCCTCTGTCATAATCCTCCTATTCTTTATTAGACTGTGCCCAATATTTCCTCCCCAGAACCCCAGGATCCATTTGACGACGCAAAACATCTCGAGTGTTGACGACTCCCTCTGCGATTCCCCCAGCCGGACTCTAGTTGCGCCTGTACTGCGAGACAACGAACCTACTTCCATTGTCATCTAATAACACATTCGCCAACGCCGTGGAACGGTCCGTTACTAAGGATTTTGGAGGACACGCGACCACTTGTCCCACCACCAGCGCCAGATAACCAACCGATAGTCGCTTCCACAGCCATGATGTCTTGAAGGATCGAAATTGGCCATTCGTTTCTTACATATTATCGCGAAAGTGTGCTTCGCTGGAACAAAGCTGTCGTTTGAACCTGGTTTTCGTCCATCATGGCGCCCTTCGATACCGCCTCCCCTATGGAGGCACGAAATCTGGAGGAGCGCTACTTCGCCTACCCGAACAGTTTGGATCCGCTCACACCCGTCTTCAAGACAGGCCTGATCCCTGTGGCATTGTTTGCTATGATGAGCTTGATATCCGTATCGGTTTTGCTGGTCTTCATCACACATCGGCTGATATCCTGGAGAAAGCATTACCGAGAATACGTCGGGTACAACCAGTACGTCATCCTCATCTATAACCTCCTCCTGGCGGACCTCCAGCAGTCGATTGCGTTCTCGATATCTTTCCACTGGCTTCGAATTGGCAAGATTGTAGCGCCTACTGCGCCATGCTTCATCCAGGCCTGGTTTCTCCAGATCGGGGATGTGGCAAGTGGGTTCTTCGTCCTCGCTATTGCAATCCATACATGGTTGGGTGTTGTCAAAGGATACAAGCTACCCTATGTGTGGTTTGTGGTATCTATTCTGTTCACTTGGCTCGCGGCCCTGATCCTCACGGTCCTGGGACCTGCCATGTACCGAGATCGTTACTTCACCCGTGCTGGAGGCTGGTGCTGGGTTTCTGCCGACTTCCAGAATGAACGTCTCTGGTTGCATTATCTTTGGATCTTCATCGTTGAGTTCGGCACCATCATCATCTACGCCCATCTCTTCTTCCACTTGCGCGGTCGTATCCGAAGCATTATTGCAAACGACACTTCGAAACTCACCCGTGCGACCAAGTTCATGGTCATGTATCCTGCTGTCTATGTCATTCTCACTCTTCCCATTGCAGTCGGTCGCATGGTCGCCATGACTGGTACTAGAATGCCCGATGTCTTCTTTTGCATCGCTGGATCTCTGTTGACATCTTGTGGCTGGATTGACGCCGTGCTATACGCTTTGACTCGACGGATCCTTGTTTCTGGCGATTTGTCGACTGGCCAGTACAATCGCACACACAACACGGTCACAGCAATAACCACAAATGCCGCCCGACCGGGTGACGCCGACGTTTTTGGCCTTCAATCCATAAATGGCAAAGAGCCTAACGGCTCTACCGCGCGAACCGTGACCATCGTTGGTGGCAGCAACCGCCTATCACGGATAGTCGACCACCGCCGGGGGCGGAGTTACACAATGCGCTCCCGGCATGAGGATACCCTGCGGGAGGACAGTCCGACAAGAACAGGATCGCAAGACTCGATCATCAAACCCGTGCAGATGGGGCATGCAATCAATATTGTAACCGAGACAAATATCCAAGTGGAAAGCGCAAACTCAAGTAAAGAGTTTGACTTAAAGTCTTCGAGAAGGGAAGAAGATGCTCGATGACAATAACCCATGTTTTGAGGTGAATATCCGTGTGGAATGACAGCAAAAAGAAGCTGTCACAGAGACGCGATAGATATAAGGACAACCATACCAGGAAGTTCAGCAGAAGAGGCCGGGCATGCAGATTCTGTCCTATGCTGCGCTCGACCTTGTATCAACAAGTTCCAGAAGCGCGTCGGCTTACAACAGCAAGATTCTGCCCCAGATACTGCTTCTCGCAATTACCATCTTTGTAATCAACGTTTCCTACTTCGTCATATACAAAAGCAGTGGCTGGATCTTAGCGTTGTTGGCGGCCTGATCTGTTTGTATCCTATATTGAGCGTGTCATGTCGGTCGGAGTTTACTCGATATACCCTGAGTTGAAGCAATGCAATGAAATTTTCACCTAACAATGCTCATGGCCAGATAGTGTGTACGTCTGTTTCTGACCATGTTGACGAGACCTGTGATTTGAGCATTTTCTGATATCTGCCCACGGACATCGAAGATTCCTATGATTGTCATGGTCGTGCATTAAAGTACTTAAAGTACTCGTTTTTAATGGCCATGTGAGAGGTATGCTCTCGTGCTTTCCACAGGCATCGATATGTCACGTAATGCTGCACACTCTCGTCGCTCTTTGACCTGATGGAGGCGTTGATGCTTGGCTGATACAAGTGACGTATCTGTTCCCTGCCCCATGGTTTAACCGTTGTCGATCGACTGGCAATCACAAATGATGAAAACGGACCGTTGCTCTCGCTAGGGTTCTTGCCGACTCGCTTATTTCTTGGATGACCAAGAGAACATAAATTGGGTGCCCCCAGTGTCGCTCATCAAGCTTGTGGTCGATTGATTAACCAGCGTTGTCACTGGACTTAGAGTGGAAAGGATAAGAGGTCGGATCCGAAAACCTTCGTTTCTGGGGATTACGCTGTTGTCCGGATTTCGTAGCCTCGCAGGTCACGAGACTTGTGAGCTGGTTGTTCGTTGCTACCCAATACGCAAAGGCCAGACTTTGGCGGGACGCCTAGATTGGGGTTTCCTTGAAGTGCGGACGAATGGCAGATCCTACGGCCTTCGGAGTTGTTTGTGCCCATATGCTCGCATTCGAATATTGCATAGAGGCGTATCGAATTCAGGCTTTGTGCATCGATTTATAAGCTGGGTTGGATATGCGAGGAATATACTTAGTGCCAACTTCAGAGGTCGAACAGGAAAGATGTGGATGTGTGCGGCAGTACATGGAGCCAAAGGCCTTGCGGAAGATTTGAAGAGAGTGAAAGGTGCCAGGAAGTCAGCAGTCTCCTCGAGCAGACGGACAAGAGGTATGTAGAAGATGTCTAATTGCAGATGGGAGAGACATGGCTCGTGTCGGCTGCAGAGATGGTGTGGTGGCTTCGAAGGATTCGAGATGCAGCTGCACGAATAATTTGAGCACGAGCCAGCGACCCGGCCAACGGTCCACAGCCCGTTTCGATCGACATCTTAATTCCACTTCATCTCCTTGTCGCCCATGTTTCCTTAACCTCACAGTACTTTGATTCTCATGTCTCTCTTTGGACGCTGATGCACCCGACAAGTATTTCCCAGGAGCACCTCACACCAGTCCCATCCCTTTCGAGAGGACAACAAAGTGGCCGGGCAAGCTTACCAGCATTTCCTTCATCTAGCACAGTGGATCTAATAAAGTGAAATTTTCGCACGCGGTCACAACAAGCGATTCCTAAGAAGGACAATGTGGAGTATAAACATGGCCTCTAATTTGCTACTAAGGAATTCCACCAAAAAAGGATCCTATTCATGATGCACCATCGACCCGTCATACCTGGTCGTCTTCAGTACCACGAACACAAAAACCCAAAACACTTTTGAGAAGCAATTCTGCAGGATGCCATAAGATTCCCTTTCGGTTTACGTCTATTCAGGCCACCATGGAACCCTCCGAGGGCCTGTTTCGGGCTTGGGGCTCTCCGGGATATGAGATTGATGGATAGTCGTCTTCCTACTCATGGAGCGGTGTACGGGCTACCATGGCTGGTATCAGAAGTCGGATTGTTGTTTGACCTCATGCCACCCGTACCCTTTTCCGCTCAAACCTGGTGCCTTGCTGGATCCTGTCGTGCTTTGCCTCAACCTGTATTGTTTCAGGATGCATCCATTTTATCCACAATGCTGTCTATTGCCATGGATCGAGTCGATGGCGTCGTGGGCGTGGGTGGCGCCTTCACTTCGGATTTGTTTGACGCTGTCTGAGGCTGTGGCAGCAGTTGGGGTTGGCTCAAAGAGACGCTTGATACTTCGTCCACAATCGGTTCATTGTCGTCTCCAACAATTTCGTCTACTTCTCGCAACCAGTTCGCTTTCAGGACTTCCATTGGAGGATCCAGGTCGCCAGGCTTGCCACCCCTTCGGGCTTCTGCAGCGGTCATCTTCCTCTCGCCGCGCTTGTGGGGGTGAAAGTGCATGCGCCGGAGATGGCTTGCGGCATTGTAGCATTCGTTATACCTCTTACCGGTCTGGCACGCTTTGCAACTTGCAAGGAAGGTCTTATCTGGCGAGGTGTCGATGGTGACCCAAACTTTTCGGGTCTTCCTGTGGACGCGGTTTGTATGACGTCGTAGTTCATGCTCACTCCGGAAGCCATCGGGATAGTCGGAGCACGCTGAACACTTTAGACGCAGGACTCTGCGCGAAGGGGTCTTTGAAGCAGCCTGGAAGGTAGGAGATGTACTTGGGGTAGTGTCATTTGCTGGAGCGGTGACAATGGTTTCCCTTGGAGCCGGGGGAGGCTGAATGGGCTCGGTAGGTTGTGGTGGCAGAGCCGTGAGGGTTGAAGCTGCTTCTTTCATCCTGGCTCTTGATCGTGTGGGAGGCATGTACACTGGGGAAGAAGCCTCGGGGTCAAGAAGGCTGACGAAGGGCCTAAGTGACGGCCCCAAGGACGCTGAGCTGGACTGAATTGACCTGGGTGGGTGGGGCCCCTGCGGTAGCTCTAACGGCGACTAATGCTGGAGGGATTAGACAGGAACGAGGAGCTGCCAGGGTGCTAGGAGACGGTGATGTGAGTCCAGGACGATCTGGGGAGCGCGGGGGCTAGGCAGAGCAAAATACGTTCAGGCAGATGGTCGAGTTTGACTGGGACAGGTGGAGCGGCACGAGGCTGAGTTCAGCTCCGCGTCAGCCTCGCTTTCCCATCTGAGTGGGCGATTCGACTTGACCTGCAGCCACCACCTTAAGCGGAGAGCTGGTCGCTTATTGGATCTTCAGCCTCAGCCTGAAGGACGTTCTGTCGAGGGCGCGGCGAATCAGGCAGCGCGACGCGCAGAGCTGGCTCGCTGCCTTGGCCGGTTTGGCCAAATAATAAAAAAGAAACGAAGGATCCCGTCAAACCTTGCTCGGATCATTCCACCATCGCAGAGAAGTGCAAGTCCAAGAGAGCGCTGCGTGCGGGCGCGCCCAGGGCGAGCTGCTGTGGTCGGAGGCCGCTTGGTCATGCTTTTCCTATTTTGAGCAGTGGTGGGCTCGCTCCTCTGGTGTCGTTGCAAACCCCATCATCGACTGCATCCCTCGAGCATCCTCAGAGACCAGGGCTCCATCAGCAAGCAAGAAAACCCACTCCGCCTTTCTTTGGCTTGTTTCCCTGTTCAGCCTCGCCGCGGCCAAGTACCGGATCATCCGCCGGGTGGTCCAAGCGGAGCCAGCTTCACTCGCGAATCAGCGCCCTAGCAACTTGTTTATTTTACGAAGGGTCGCCGATTACGAGCCAATGGTGCCTCCAGTTCCCGCCAGTTCCAGCTCGAAGTCCATGGCCTGCACCGGAGCCTACCTGCGTCGGGATCGTTCGTTCATCGGGGACAGCCTCCTCGTTGCTCGACCCTCCCGCCGCAGGCCTTTGTGATGACGACCTTGTTTGTCTCACTCCCAGACAATGCCTCTGAGTGGGGCCAAATACGACCACAAGGCCATAACTGTTGGGATGCTAGCCTAGAGTTCCCCGCCTTGTCGAACTCTGGCTTGGCTGTCACTTTCGGTATACGGTATATGGGCATTGGGCGTAAGATCGGTCCCCTCCCTCTCCGAGGCTGACGACCAGCTGCCACAAACCCTGTTCAACACTGGAGCAGGAAACAGCCCAACCTCTGCGCGCTCAACAGAACAGGGAGCATGTCCACCGTGAGAAGCATTGTATTGCGCAGACTTCCAATCATACCTGCCATGCTATGGTTTTGATAGCCTTGCTTTCGACCACGACGTCTGCAGCATGTTGTGATGACGCCTTTCCCGATGCTACCCTGACAGGCTTCAGCGTGCTTCATGTCAGCCTTCCCCACTTGTAGCGGGTTTTGCCCTGACGGGTGTGAAGCCAGGCTTATTGATTCGTAAGCCCTCTGGGCTGCAAGAGCAGCGACTCGGTGTTTCAGGTTTTTACAGCTTTGCCCACGCTCGCTACTTGCTACCGATTCTGGATTGCTGCCCTGTTTTGGTGGTGACCATATTATCAAACGGATCTGCCCTTTGATATTGTCAATTGACGTCCTTACCATGTCGTCGACGATGATTCCTTCCAGCCTCGCATGAATTGGATCATCGGGCTTCCAAAACCCTCAGCCTGACGCTTCATCAACCATGACCTCAAAATACGAGCCGTATACGAGTCGTCGCTGTTTCAATGCAATGGGGTTACGAGGGGGTTACGGATCAAGTGCAACTACAGTCAATGCCATATCCTCTCGACTGAAGATGATTGGTATTGCCCTGTTGTTCTTCTGACTCGGGCCAAGTACGAGCTGAAGCTCTATTTGTAGCACTGCGTTCGCTGCAAGCTGAGCCCTCGTAACACGTTTCGAGTTTCGTTCCAATGAACCAAGTCTTATCGACACGATTTCGCATCTTCGAAAGGGGTCATGGTTTTGTTTTTTTTAGCAATCAGACGTGGACACCTTCCAGCAGCCATTCAAGTCGCTTCATCGTTGCTTTGTGATCGAATCGAACCGGAGAATTCCACTGGCTATTTCGTAAGTAAACCACGACCATCAACCAGAATTATCGAAAGACTTCCAATCTCTTCTATCAGTACATTCAAGGTGCCTAAATGCAGATACAGTCTGCATGAAGGGGACATGGATCACAGCAGTCGGGAACAAGCTGTATAACACAGCAAAAGATCGTGAAGAGCTTGATGCTGTCTCACAATTGGCCCTACTTTGCAGCTGAAAAGTGGTTGGATATGTCTCGTTCTCCGAGCACAAAGTATTGCCAGTCACCGTGGCGGCACCGGTACTGCCATGCCTAGCTGTCAATGGGCCATAAGGCCGAAGAGGAAGCTGCCCTCAACCCTGCTCTTCGAGCTTTCAAGCACTTTCCTCTGCTTCGAACAGAATGTCTTTGCTGGTAAATTACAACTAATACTCCCCTATCTATAGCAATGATTCGTTCTCGATCAGTCCGGTTCAAAACTCGGACTGTCCGAGTGTCGCACGCTTACTCCTAGTCTACCACACCACAGCCAGCGCAGAACCCAGGCTCCTGCTTTCCTTCTGGTCACCACGAGAACCCAAACAGGATATCTCGCAGCATACAACACCGATAGCAGCACGAGTGCCATACTCCCGAACAACTCACTCAGATAGATGTGTCGCGGATTAGCTCGATCCGAACGTCGAACCGGTCAGCTGCCGTTGCGTCCCAAGGTTTGCGAGCGCCACGTCGCTTGCTCCAAGCAATGTGCGGGCGGCATTACGATCACCTGGAACACGATAGCGTGTGAGGCTGCTCAGTGCTGGCAATTGCCGTCCCAAAAGCAGCACTGTTTCGCTTAGTGCAGGCTTGCATGGACCCTAAGCGTCGTGGGAATCCCCTAACTCATTGGGTCCGACTCGCAGCCTTGAATAATAGTCTCGCCTGTTTCTTGACGAATGGTAGGTTTGGTTGCGATGGTGTAGTCTTCGAGCCACTTGGCAGTGCGTCTGGCGCGACATGTTACCAGAAGTGAACGTTCTTTGTTGCTGGGCGTATTCAAACTACCAGTTCAATTCAATGCAAAGCATCATATGGGAACTTTGGTACAAACAAAGATATATTTCTACCGCTTGTTGATGAAAGAGCCTCTTGTCCTCTTGTCCTCTTGATAGACGTTCCCACCTTGTAGATCTTTTACCATAATCAGAACTTTTACTTTTTGACACGAAGCCGCTGAGTTCGTAGCAAGACACCAAATGCGAAATCAAAAATCAACGCGCTCACATTGAGTTGGAAACTTTAGACGGCGAGGCACAAGCATGCTGCGCAGGGCTGTCCCAAGGAATATTTGGGACTACTTGCCAGATGCGGAAGTTCGATGCGCCCGCATACCAGACACTGGCCAGGATGTTGCAATATCAAAATCTTCTTTATGGGGATATATTCTAGGTGGAAGATACTTGGTGCCTTTGACAGTCATCTGAGACTGAAGGATGGAGAGAATTTGGACTTGGGTTGCTTTGGCAAGATGTTTCTCTTTGTTTGTGCTTCACGATGCAGGTGTTCGATATGTAATCTGGCCTGGGGAATAATATGACATTGTTTGCTGATTATAGGAATGCTTATTGGAGCGCATCATCATCGAGCGGATGGGGGAATTTACGCCAGAGTAGGAAAGTCTGCATGGGCTATATCCAGTCGCCGTTATGTTGAAGAAGTGTAAGGTATCTAAGAATAAGGGACGGCGATAGGCGGACATAGCGCAATAGGGAGAGATGAGATGGACAAGGAAAGTGGTCGTGAACTAAACGCACTGTGACGTGCAAGGTTGGTCAAATGAGGTTCTAATGAGGGTCTCATAAGAGTCTTGTATAATCGAAGTGTAGAGTCTATCACACGTTGATTGTGAGTGTGGTGTTGTGCTGTGATTTGTGGTGTGGCACGGGCCCGTTGACGTATGTTGAGGTAGGGGGCAGGAGCAAAGCCAGGCCAGGGTGCCATTTCATCAACTCCAAACACCTTCGTTAGCCCTGCCAGCTGTCGACGATGCCTCATGTGACCGTCTGCATTTTCGACAACACTCGATAGCCTCCGAATATAGCTCTCCTCCCCACCGCCGGGCCGACCCTCTCCCCGAAGATATTATTGCTCCGCGCAGCCACGCGCAACCAGTGCTCAATCGCCATGCGCCGCCCTCGTGCGCTGAGGTCATAGAGCCGCACGCTTCAAGAACATGTCGGCGCCCTCGAGCGATGGCCGCCCGTCAACCAGCTCCGACCCCTCGATAGCGTCCTCGCCCACGCTGAACTCGCGCACCTCGGGCACCTACGTGAACAATGGCGAGGGCAGTTCATCGCCGCGGCGCAGCATTGGCTCGGGACCAAACACGGGCGCAGTCTCCAGGGCAGGTCAGACAGCATCAGGCAGTCCGCTGGCCGCAGAGTCTATACACGAGCACGACTTCGCCCGCCGTAAACAGCGCGTTCGCCGCTCGGGGGGCTTCCTGCTGGACGCGAAGTTCTCCAGCGGAATACAGCCGAGGCCAGAACATCACCACTCACACGTCAAAGATAATAAGGGGAAGCACAGCTCGCGGCATGACGGAACGCGTCCGAAGAGCTCGCTGTTACCGGGTGATGCATCTTTGTTGCCAGAGTTGCAGACGGATGGACAGAGCGCTCCAAATGGCGAACGTCGTACCAATGTGGCAGACTCGCAAGGGCAGGATAATAATCAGCTTCGCGTAGAGCGAACAAGGAAGAGCGCTTTGCTGCAGCCGCCTGCGCCGCAACCGCAGATGATTGACCCAAGCCAGCTCGTCCATATGGCCTTGAACCTGAGCGAAAGCCGCAAAAGGAACGTCAGCGCCAACCAGCTGATAGCTCAATCTCGAGTCACGTCTGGCTCGCATCGGGAGGGCAGCTTTTCCAATCAAGGACCTGGCAGCAGTCTCAGACACTATCTCAATGAGCAGAGGAGAATATCACGTACCATTTCCCCAGCTGGTGGCCAACACTCGCCGTCTCGCCACATGTCGAGCTCGGTTCAGCGAAGTGGCTCGCTGGCGTATCCGTCAGGCCAATCCCATGCACCACCCTCCGCTGCTACACTTGCCCGCGCAGACAAATTCCGTGCCTACATCGAGCTCAGAGTAGAGTATTGGCGTTTACTAGAGTATCTTCCACCATTGAAGCCCAATACAAATGCACCTGGAAACTTCCTTGTATCTTCGAACAATGTCCCAGGTAGTCCCCAAGCGCAGCTCACCCGCATCCCGTCCCACGCTGGCAAGGTCTACGATCTTGGTCGTCCATATAACCCGTTACAGTACATTCGAAACAGAAGAAGCAGAGCTCGTGATCGAAGAACACTCGATCATGACGCCAAGGATTTCAGCGACATAGAGCAAGTTCGTGAATGGATCGATCGCATCGAGCAAGATTCAATACGTCCTGGTTATCGGCGAGAAGATGGCGTCCAATTACCAAAACTACACGCAGGACATCCCGTGAATAATGCACCAGATAAACCGCCGAGGCCTCACAAAGGTTGGGTTTTCACCATAGAGGAGCTCTTCGCGGATGCACACTGGCTTGAGCAAGGCGACAACAAAATGATGGTTGAAAATCGCCATGGTCACAAGATTTTCCCACCAAAGGAGATACAGAAAGATGATTTTCTTCAGCCACGTTCAAGCAAAGACTACTCCGAAAAGAGAAGAAGGAGCTGGATTGATGGCTTACCCACTGTTGCGATTACTGGCGATGAGAGCGACAAAGGTAGTGAACGTGGCCGCAAGCGACGGCTGCTTCAACCAACTCGTGGTGATAGCCCCTCAGGTGGCAAGCATTCGAGACGAGGTTCGCGTTTGCGCAAGAAGGATGATAAAGACGGCACCGACTCGGAGACTGATACAGGAAAGCGCAAGCCTCGTCTTGCGCTCGATACAGAGGACAACATCGGTCCCCTTGCCCTGCTTCTGGAACAGCAGACCAAGAATAACCAACAAACCAAGTCACCCGCAATTATATCCCCTGATACCCCGGATAAGTGGGGACGGAACGAAGTAGACCTACCTGAGAACGACGCTCTTCGGGACTCCTTGGACGTTCCTCGACCTGGGAACGGGTTTGCCTATGTTAAAGATCACGGGAACTTCAAAGTACCTCCAAGAACAAGAATGAATGCCAACGCGTCTATCGATGACACCGAGCCACGGTCATCCTTCGAGGATTGGGAGAGCACAGCACCTAACACTCCTCTGCACATTAAACGTTTCCCTCATATTGGAGATGACTTTTCTCCACCACAAAGCAGGGCAGCTTCTAGGACGAGAAAGTCGAAAAGAAGCAAGCTGAATATATTTCACTCTCAGGAACACGGCGAAGATAAATACGAGATCAGGCCGGAGTCCGCAGGGACGGACAAACAACGTGATTCCCGCCAGCCGAGCGAGGAAGCGCAGGATGATAAACACTTCGGAACATCCATATTAGCAGCTCCGGGGGCTGTAAGAAATCTACTTAGCCATCGCAAGAACGATAGTGTCAGCAGCTTGCCGAGTCCTGATAAGATGCGCAGAAGAGAAGGCCAAGAAGCGCCGTCAGCCGTCTCACGTTTCTTCAAAGGCGTAAAGCAGGAGAAATCCAAGGTTGGCGACTTCATCTTTCGAAGAGATCGACTGGATGATTCCGACGAAGAGACAGTTTCGGACCGGAATTCCGTTGAGTTTGATACAGATGCCTCTGCCAAAGTGAGACGTAGCAAACGACCAGAGTTATCACGGACTGTCACAGCAGAAAGTACAACGTCTAAGAAGCAGGGTCGTTCTCGTCTTGAACTTCCCACCTTTCGCCCTGTCAACCATATTCAGCTTGATGAAGAGGATGGGTCCGAGTTGGAACACCATATTACGCGCCAGGATCGTGAGCGGAAGAACGATCGCTCCCCTCGATTCAATCGACTTGCACCTCCCCGTATGGATCTTGGTGGGCTTTCTGGTAACGAGTCCTCGACTTCTCTGAGCCCCGTCCGGAGTCATAGCCAAGATCGGATTAACAGGGCGCTCGCTCGTCCCGGTGTAACTGGCTTGACTGAACTGCCACCAACGGCGCTTCGAAACGTCTCTCGGTCTGAGAAGCGGCGGCGAAGTAGTTCGCGACCAACACTTGACGGCAAGCGACACTGGAGCATTGCGGACGACAAGGAGAATGTGCTGCAACGCAAGCCCACGAACATTGTCGCACAGGCCGACATTGCTCGTGTCCGCGCACTCTTCCTTTGTTCTGGCGTCAAAGCAAAAGAGCTCGCCCGTCGCGCTCATTCAAAGAGAGATCCGCCACCAAACTTCCTCATACGTGCTGCAGCTACAGCCAACATAGAATTATTTCCCGTCTCAAGGAAAGAGGAACATGTGCTGGCGTCCCGAATCCTGGTGCAAGACCTAGAGTCGTCCACCAAGGCTCTGAAATTCTCTCTTGAGACCTTTCGCAACAACGCCATCAAGGAGCTTACGACGCAAGTTGCGCATTTGCAATCTCGTGTTGACTCTGATCTGATGCCTCGCATTCTTGATGGTGGCGACAAGGCAGTGCGAATCACGAGCGAGATTTCGGGACAAGGACCGCTCCAAGTCAAGGAAATCATGGATGAGATAGATCGCATGCTCCGGGCTAGAAGGCGCAGAATGAGGTGGCTCCGCGGATTCGGCTGGATGCTCGTCGAATGGGCGCTCCTTGCTGTAATGTGGTTCGTGTGGCTAATGGTCGTATTGGTTGGCTCTGTCAAGAAGGTTCTTGGTATTGGATGGGGATTAACGAGATGGCTGTTATGGCTGTGAATGAGGCAGTCATTTATCACTTTTTTTTTGTTTCTGCATGAGAGCCAGGCGTTGAACAAGATGGCGTTGGATTTTTGCATTTGAAGGCATGGAATTGGATTCGAGACAATCTATTGTCATGAAAGGGTAGCGATTGGATACCATCAACACAAAGTGTTGTGTACGAGTAAGTTGTATGATGTTGGATGGGAATGGAGACACACCTCACATGGAGCACACTTTTAATATGGTCTATCTCTTTAATTCTCAGCGAATATACATTCCGTTCAAGCTTAACAAAGCAAATTAGAAATGAGATGCATTTCAAGGTGATGTTTCAAAGTTGGCACGTGATGAAATGTGGCCAGCGCGCAACGCGTCTACGTCATTGTCTCATCGTCCAAGCAAGCGTCACAGTCCGCTTGCGATCGAGACATATTCATTCACACGTGGAACTCATTTCGAATTTGGCGATCCGATCAAAGGTCCATTCGAATTCTATCGACAGCTTTTTCGAACCTGCCTTACATTTGCCATGAGGTTCGACTGAGGATTCCAGCGCTCCACCTTCAAGCACGAGGCGTCCAACATCACGATGGATTTCCAGGCACCGATTGTGACACAAAAGAACGGCACTGGAGATGGCTCCTCTGTAAGTATCACAACCACCAAATATGTTAGTTATATGAATGCTAATGATTCTTTCAACAACAGCCTAGTGGACCTTCGTCCATTGCAGCCGTCGCTGCGGCTTTCATCCCAACAGCTGTGATAGCTATCCTGTACATTGCAATTTTCGCCTTGGTCAGGAAATACTATCCCAAGATCTATTCTCCACGAACCTACATCGGAACTGTACCCGAGAAAGATCGTACGCCATGTCAGAGCCGCTCGTCCTGGGATTGGATCCACACCATGCGCGTGGTTCCTGACAAATTTGTGCTCTACCATCAATCGCTGGACTCGTATCTTTTCCTGCGCTTCTTGCGCACTCTCATCTTCATTTGCGTAGTGGGTGCGTTCATTACCTGGCCGATTCTGATGCCGGTCAATGCAACGGGGGGCGGGCGATCAAAAGAGCTTAATCGCATTTCGATTGGAAATGTCAAGAAGAAGAAACACCTTTATGCGCATGCTACGGTCGCTTGGGTGTTTTTTAGTTTCGTCATGTTTACTGTTGCACGAGAGAGGCTGTGGCTGATCGGACTGCGACAAGCATGGAACCTGTCCAGGACGAATGCGAGGAGGCTTTCTTCGCGCACCATCCTGTTTCTCTCGGCACCTACCGCCGCCCTGGATGAGAGCAACATGAGACGCTTCTTTGGTAATGACGCGGTCAAAATCTGGCCTGCTACCAAGGCCGATAAATTGGAATCTCTCGTCTCGGCAAGAAACACAAAGGTCGAAGAGCTGGAGAAGGCTGAAATCGCGCTGATTCAGAATGTGAACAAGGAGATTCGGAAGAATCAGCAGAAAAATGGTGGTCAAAGTCTCAAGTACGACGGTCTACCGAAGCAGATGAAGAAGTCACTACGTCCTACACACAAAGTCAAGACTCCTATCGTTGGCAAGGAAGTCGATAGTATCGATTACTACCGCGATCAGATCAAGGAGAAGGAGGATGAAGTACAAAAGGCTCGCGAAACAAACGAGAGTGTAGGAAACTTTGGAGGTGCAGCAGCCGTATTCGTCGAATTCCGTACACAGGCTGCTGCACAACGCGCGTGTCAGCAAATCGCTTCGTCGGACATACTCTCACTTACACCTCGATATGCCGGTGTTCTACCCAACGAAGTGTTTTGGAGCAACCTGACACTCCCACCTGCCAGCCGTATATCTCAGGAGGGTATAGCAATTGCGCTGGTCATTGCCACCATCATCTTCTGGTCTATCCCTGTTTCTATTGTCGGTGCCATCTCAAATATTCAGTATCTCGCCGAAAATGTGAAATGGCTGAGCTTTCTGAACAAGCTACCAGATTCCGTGATGAGTCTTCTCTCTGGCTTGGTGCCTCCGCTGCTTCTTAGCGCGCTGGCCAGATATGTTCCGAATATTTTCAGATGTGGGTCTTTCAGTAGTAACGACTGCCGCAGCGCTAATGGCTACAGATTTGTTCACCAGGTTTGGTACACCAACCAAAGCGTCTACCGAGCTCAAGGTGTTGAAGTGGTACTACGTATTCCAGGTCATCCAGATATTCCTTATCACTACGCTCTCGTCCGGAGCGGCAGCTGTCGCTTCGCAGATTGCAAAAGATCCAACATCAGTCCCTCAGCTTCTCGCGGAACGTCTTCCACAGGCATCAAACACATATTTGACCTACTTTGTGGTCCAAGCATTGACGAATGCTCCAAGCAATATCTTGAATTACTCTGACGTCTTGTTTTTCGTCTTCTACGATAAATTCTTCGACAAGACGCCTCGTCAGAAGTACAACAGCTACATCTCATTGAGGGGTATGGCATGGGGCAAACTGTTCCCGAAATATGTGAACTTTGTCATCATTGGTAAGTAACTTTCTTGTGGCATGAAAGCTTTCACTGAGACTGTCTAGCTATTGCGTATTCCTGCATCGCACCCCTCGTACTGGGGTTCGCAGCTATTGGGCTTGCCATATTCTACTACAGCTACCGCTATATGCTACTCTTCACTGTGCAGCCAAAGATTGACACAAAAGGGCATTGCTATACTCTTGCTCTGCAACAGATACTCACAGGTGTCTACATTGCCGAACTGTGCCTGATCGGTCTTTTCAGTCTACGCTCGGCGACCGGGCCTTTGGCCATGCTAGTATTGCTCTTCATGGCTACCGTGGTCTTCAACTTCACAACAAACCGTTATTTTGCTCCTCTTGAGCAATACCTTCCGGCTGATTTAGCTCTCGACTCGGAAGACGATGAACAAGCACCTCTTCTTGCCTCCGCAGAAGAAGGAGAGGCCAATGGATCACAACGTGCACAATCGAGTTTGCATCGCATTACCAGCCGCTCACATGTGCCGCCTCAACTCGCGGAGCCAATTGCAAACTTCTTCACACCACACATTTCTGCGAGCCATACGGCAATGAAGGCTTGGCTGCGCGAAGGTGATTTCGACGAAGACGATGTGCCAGATTACAGCGAAGATGATCGAAACAAAGCGTACTTGAACCCGGCATATACAAGCAAGACGCCGGTGGTGTGGTTGGCGAAAGACGAAGCGGGGGTCAGCGAGAACGAAGTCAAGAAGAACGACGACGCAGGATTGAAGTGCAGTGACCAAGGAGCTTGGATCGACGAGCACGGCAACTTGAAATGGAGCTCAGACAATTTCGACGACGTGCCTCTATTCAAGAAGGGAGTGAAATGGTGAACACTCCGTGTTTCAATAATATCTGAGTTGGTTTGGGGTATATACAGACAAAAGTCAGACTTTCTAGTAATTATAGGCAAATAATAGCAAGCCTTGTAAATGTGCCTGAATCCGCCATCACGATTCCAAGTCCTGTTTAAGACATGGATTGGAATCTCGCTGATTGGCCCAATGACGTACATGGCTATAATTACCCATCCCCTGACACACAAGACGCACCCAAGCTTTCCCTCTGATCGACAACGTTACCCGAGCTGTGAAACCTGATTTGTCCCTCCCTCCGAGACACAGATTGATATATAATCTAGAACCCACCCCGCCCATCGTCGGAGTTGGAATTTTTGTCCAGAGCAACAACAACCTCCGCTCACACACCATGTCGACACGCCGGTCTGCGAGGGCGAAGGCGCCGGTTAAGTACACGTCTGAGTCTGAGGGGTCGGATTTTGGGGCGAAGAGTAAGGTGGCGAAGGGGAAGGGGAAGGTGACGACGAAGAAAGCTACGCCTAAGAAAGCTACGCCGAAGGGTGGGAAGCGCGCGCTGGATACGTCTGCAGGAGAAGAAGAAGGAGGAGAAGAAGCACCTCCGCCCAAACGCACAAAAAAGGAACTCCCGACGCTCGCCGCAGAAGAAGCACCAGCCAAAGCACCAACCCCAACGCCCCCTCCCAAACGCACAAAAAAGGACCCCGCGACCCTCGCCCTAGAACTCCGCGAAAAGGCAGACAAGCAGGAAGCCAAAGCGCAGAAACTCCAATCCAAAGCCACCTGGTCCTCCTGGCTCTCTTCACACTCTGCCTCGGGCGCCCTCCTCGACGCCGAGCCCGACAAATCCGTCTCCATCACGCAGACGGACGCGCTCAAGAAATACGGGCTCAAGAAGGAGGAGCTGGAGCCGCTGCGGCACTTTGAGAAGCCGAATCCGAATCCGCTGTATAAGGGGACGATGAGGCTGTTTCTTGAGGAGGAGGTTCGGGCGTTGGCGTGGAGGAAGGAGGGGGTGCTTGCTGGGGTTGGGGGGGAGGATGAGGATGTTTTGGGGAAGGGGGAGGAGTTGTGGGTTGCGAAGTATGGCGATGGTGTGAGTGGGGAGAAGGATGGCGGATGGACGGAGGTGGTCGCGGAGAAGGAGAAGAAAGATGCGAGCACACCTGGCAAAGCCCAGACTACGCCGAAGAAGAAGTAGACCGCTTGCAAATTGAAGCACACACGACGTACCGAACGCGACGAGCCTGTTGACTAGACTGGTGGTGAAGTTAAGGGCGGGCGCAGAGTTGAGGTGCTGGATGCTCTTTTACTTTGTAGAGAAGAACGCGGCGTTTGGGAAGACGGTGGAGGTTGTTGGGAAGGAGGGCGGCGGTTTTTGGAGTGTCTGGATGAGAGAAACGAGTTGGCTTTGAGGGGAGAGTCAGGAGATTCAGGAGGAGGAGAGGGCAGGGAAGAGTTAGGAACGATAGGCAGCTCGGAGAAGTAGTTGTTAGGGGATGAGAAAGTGATAGAGTAGGTAATTTCTGGAATTGTCGACTACGGGTTTCTGGACATGTTCGTTTGTTCCCTTTTTTTCTTGTTGGATTTGCATGAATGTAGCTGACAAGACGGGACAAGGAAGAAAGAAAGAATGAAGGATGAAGGACCAGAGCAATGCTCAGACTCCATATCCTTCCCAACTTTCAATTACTTACTTACCCAACTAGAAAGCTCTCCGTCCTCTCCGCTTCTCTCACAACGCATCTCTCGCCAAGAACCTAAACCCACAAACCCGTATCCATCCATCAGACCACCACCCACATCCCCTCTCCTTATCCCCCCCTCCTCAGCCCGCCACTCCTCCCCGCTCGTATACAAACGTACTTCCCTCTCACAAAACACACACTCGACATATCGAAAGCCGCACGTCAAACGTCACGCACGCAGACAACCGAACATCCACGACGATGCGGCTCAGCCCCCTCCATCTCCATTAGGCAGTCCCAGCCCAAGCGACGCCCGCAACACACGCCTGATTCGCCCGCTGCACTCGCACATCGTGCCAGTCAGCAGCGGCAAGCGAGGCCCGGCAATGAAAATGCGCCTTCGGTAGTGTGCGCAGATATATTTGGGATGCGTGTCGGTCGCGCCGTGGAGAAGTGTAGACGTTGGGGCTTGAGGCTCTGCAACGATATGCGTGTGGTATGCGTGTGGTATGCGGGCGCCTCGTGTATGTAGGTACAGTGTTGTCTTGGGATGCAGAGAGAGAAGGTGTTTGGGTGGGAGGTTGGGAGGCTCAGGCCACTTTAGCTAGCGAGGTGATGTTTTGCGGAGGTGTATGCGATGTTTGCTTCACCGTCTCGCGTGAGGGTTTCTGCGCTGGAGGGGAGGTGATGCAGAGAAGTCTTGGATGCGCTCGATTTGTCGAGTGGGGATGGGAGTGCGAGGTATAAGAAGGGGGTGGTGAGCTGGTGGGTTGAGGCATCGCAAGTAGAATCATCTTGAGAACTTCACTGCAATTGTCTGTTCGTTTTCTTTGGGAATTTATATTCGCTCGCTTGAATTACTTCAAAACTACCCAGTTCCTCCGAAATCATCATGCTCTTCTCAAACATCCTCCTCGCCTCCATGGCCATCCTGCCCTCTGCCCTCGCGCAAATGTCCGGCTACTACAACATCTCCTCCGCAATGCCTACGCTCAGATACCTAACCTACGACACCGGGTCGCGGAAGATCGTAACCTACGGGTCAGTAATCCAGCATACAAAACCTACTCCTTCTCCGCTTCCCCACAGCTAACACTCATCCAAGCCGCTCTCCCCCTCAACAACAGTGGTTCATCAACTTCGACGGCGCAGGCTCCGCATTCATCGCCAACCGCCTCGGCGGCGTCCTCACCGCCGTCAACGGCAATAGCCCTGGCAACCTCGACCTGGAACAAGCCCAGGGACTACCCTTCGCGCCCAGCGCCATTTCTGGGCAGTCCTGGAAACTGAATCCGCTGTCTAACGGCATGTTCGAGTAAGTTTTTTGCCTCGCCTGGCGAACCAACTACCTTGGTTTCGGCCTGCCCCTTGTTGGAAGTTTGTGTGTATCTGTGCTAATTAAGATGGTGTGCAGGATCGAGAGTCTGAGGTTTCCGGGCAGCGTGCTGGATGTTAGGGATGCGAGTACCGCGGATCGCGCGCAGGTTCTTGTGCATTCTAGGAATGGGGCTCCGGGGACGGCGAATCAGAGGTGGCGCATTGCGAAGACGTCGATTGAGGTTCTGCAGGAGTATGGGTGGTAGGCTGGCTGAGGATAGGGGCTTGAGGATTGGGGATGTAATGGTAGTTGTGGGGGAGTGTTGGTGTTGTTTGGGCTTGAAGAGTAGGGTTGTAAATATTGATATTTAGGCAGTCTGTCCTTATAGATTTCATGTTTTGCTTTCAGTGCCAAATTCCAGTGTCCTATTGTCTCTTGATGTTGACCTGCTTGTGAATACTGTTGGAGGTAGTAGTCCTGGGTTTCATTCAGTATAAATTGAGTGCGCAGAAATGTGGTGTTATAGCAATAGTAGTCAATGGTTCAACAGTAAATTCACAATTGCATCCATTTCAGTGTCGTGTACAAAGTTATAGCACGTGAGAGTGGCAGGATCTGGACGAGTCATGCACGAAGGCTGAAGTCATGTCTGGTCGCACGGCCCGAATCGCGACCTGGGCTAGTCCGCATTGGGTATCATGCTTGGTCAATTGTTTGACCTCCGGGTCGCGTCTCATCCCAATTATCTGATATCATACTGCACCGCGCCCGCATGCATATTCTAGTCCCCTATAATTTCACGACCTCATGATCTGTCGCAATCATCAGCGAAACCTCACCTCCACGACATATGGCGGTCAAAGACGAACCCACGCGTAAACGCATTGAGAGCATCAAGGCAGACCTCCAATCGATAGCGACATGCTCCAACTCGACACTTGCCTCTTTACAAGAACTCCTCACGCACAAGGACGACGTGGTGGTTGAAAAGGAGAATGTCCACAGGGTCCAGGCGACGGCACGGAGGAAAGCTGCGACAGCGACAACTGCAAATGTCTCCAAACAGACATCCATCGCCCTCACACCAAAAGAGCGATACCTGCTCGCCACCGAGGTCGCAAATACAACGCTGAAGACACTCGCGGATGCGCTCAAGAATCCGCCACCAGCTTCGTCCCAACCCAAACCTACTGTCTCCGACGACACTCGCGACGGCGCAAGACCCCCAAGCCGCCACCTCAAGACGGCCTCGACAGCGCAGAAGCCCCTGAAAGAACGATCTGCCTCACAGGCACACAATTCGCCCCAAAAGCCATCGCTCCGTCAACCATCCTCTGTTTCATCCCCCACAACCTCTACAGTCGACGCTGGCCTCGTTGCGACGGCCGAGTGCGCGAGGGCTGCTTTCGCGTTTTTGGGTACATCAGAATGTTTCAAAGTGCTGGGAAAAGATGCGCAAGACTTGCAGTATGAGAACGGAGTGTTGGCTCTGATCGGAAAGTTTGTGGCGCTGGGGTTGGACCCCTTGGCTGTCAAAGAATTGAGGATTCTGAAGAAGAGATTGGATAAATACACAGATCAGAAGAATGGGAAAAAGGAACCCGAAAGCGATAGGCCTGGCGTTCAACGCGCTACAACTACGAGCAAGGAGAGTTTAGCTACCCTTCTCGATTTTGGAATCGTTGATCTCTCGAGTCCTGCTCTTTCGCTCATCGCCAGCTTCCAAGCCTACGCATTGCGCATCATTGCGAGGCTAAAACGACCCCAAGTCATCGAAACTGCGTGGGCATACTTGAAGCCGTCTAATCCTTCATCGGCTGCAAATTTGACCTGGCATATCGCAAATATGAAAAACGGCCAAGTGAAGGGCGCGAGACAACTTGAGACTCTTGCACAGGCGCTACTTTCTCTGTGCCCTAGCATATCAAGCGCCAACGATGACAGTCAGTCGCAGCCCCGTCCAGATATCGTACTCCGTCTGCAACACTTGGCTTTCCGACTTCGAAAACAATGGTGGACGTTGGTTAGACACAAAGGGAACGAAACCCAGGAGCTCATGGAGCCCTTCTCAAAGTGTATTGTTGCCTTTGCCCGAAGATCGCAGCTTGCGCCAAAGGACAAGTACAAGCTGGCCGAGTCTTTATACATGGACTTGTTGGAGATCCCCACCGAGTCCAAAAAGGCTGCCAGCGAAAATTGCACTTCTTCTCCAGCGATTGCTAAAGCCCTTAGCTCTCTGGCACAAGCTGCATGTCTACCAAAGGAAGCACTTCGCTGGCTAGAAGAATCTCCCTCAACAACATCGTCCTGTCAGTCTCCGGCCGAGAAAGCAGCGGCTTTGGTCCGAATCGCCTCAGTCTCTATCGAAGCGTTCTTGAAAAAGGATAGTACACCTGGATTATCGAAGACCTTAGGCTCTGCAGCGAACGCCTTGAGTGGTAGCTTCAGCGGCACTACCTCTGACCTGGAATCACTTTTCTTGGAAGCAAATAGCCTAAGACGCAGCGCAACCCGACTGCTTCTCTCATGTCGTTCGGATTCAGTGAATATTACCGATCAAGCCTCGTTAGTACCACAAGCAATTACTCTCATCGCATCTGGAATACATTTCTCGGCTAGATTTGTCGGTACGCAGTCTGGCGAGGATAGCACGGTCAAGTCGCAGCTTCGGCAAGAGGAACGAACAAAATTAGTTTGCAAGTCTTTGAAAAACATTGTGGATTCTACACTAGTCTGCTGCCAGCAGAACTTCATTTCGGAAACCCAATGGAAAGAGGTAGACGCTGTGCTTCAAGACTGTTCGCATATATCACATCGAATCGAAGGAGAAGATCAGAACCAAGCCTCACTGAGCCCGCGAGACACGGAACTTGTCCAATCCTCCATCGCAAGACTTTCAAACGCCTATTGGTCCGTTTATTTACAGTTGCGAAAATCGCCCTTAGACGCAACCCTTGGTATTATTGCCGTCCAGCGTTCAATCGATCTGGTGAAGTCAAGATCTGAAGTCGAAAAAGATGCCGCAAATCTTTCGCTCAGACTTGAGCAATTTGCAGAACAACTTGAGATTTTGGATCGCACCAAAGACTGCCGAAAAGCCCTCGCTCAATGCATAAAGAGCTATCTCAATGCGCCCATGTTGCAGCAAATTGGGGGCCTTGCTGCTAAACACTCATTGCAAGGAGTCTTCCATGGCAATGAAGCTTTGCAAGGACTTGATAGAGTTCTGAAGTCATACCATCGATCGTTTGTCAAGTCTGGCTGTCAAGACTCAATCGAAAAAGCCTTCTTCGACGATTTCCAGCTTCCAGCTGATATCAGGGCAACGCTGCTGGAGTGGCAATTAACGCTATATCAACGAACATTGTCAAAAAATCGGCACTGGGATCCCAATCTGAAGGCTTCGATAGTGGAGTTGGCAAAGCGTCTCAGTGACCTTTACACACCAGCACAGTATCCGGTTCGAAGTCTAAGATTCACAGTCATGCTTCTCCATCTATCACAAAGCCACCCTCAAATTCTGCCCGACGACCTTTTAGAATTCGCCATGAACTTGGAAACCGCAAGCGCAACGAAAGGCACACAGGATGCATCACTCACCATGTTTGGAGAACATCTGAAGGCTATGCGAATGCTCAAATGTTCAATGCGGCAGTCAACCCCGCCCATTTCCACGATTCGTGAATGCTTTTCAATTTGGGAGAACCTCTTGGATACCATAACTTCATACAACGCTCTGGCCGCGCGCATTGACGACGTCGACGAGTGGTTACAAGATGTTGAGTCGTGCGTCGAATTTTTCAACGCGAAGGGCGAAGAATATCTTGCGTTACCAATTTTGCATCTCCTGGTCAAAGTCAACGAGTTGCCGGGAAGTCCTGATCCATGCAGTGCCGTTAATTCGTTGTGCGCTCTGGGTTTACAGTTCCTACGCCTTGGATACACAGGAAGAGCTGGTTTATCTTTTGCCAAAGCCGAATCTTTCATCAAGCAATCCAACATCTCGACGGAGGTTGAGCTTCGATGGCGCATTGGATACGCAGAATATCTCATAGCGGTTGGTAACACAGCGAAATGGTAAGTTTTGCGAGTCTTAGTTTATGGTCTTCTCTCTAATATGGATAGTACGACCGTAATGGCGGACGCTCGCACGAAAGCGTTGGCAGATCGCCAGTTCATGAGTTTGGCGAAGCCGTCCACTGCTCTTCTTGGCAGAATGTGTTTCAACAGGCTTTTGGCTGATGCTTCATACGTTTACTCTCTCTTAGAAACTGCTACTGGCTCGTACAAAGAAGCCACGAAACACGTCAAACATTGTGTGTCGCTCAACCGACGCATCTGGGCTGCTTTCGAATCGAGAGCCAACGCGAGGAAGATGGAGACTGCAGATGAAGCGGAGTCCGAAATGGATATGTCTAACAAGCAGCCCTTCGACCCATTGAGTTCAATGCGTAATGACAGAGGCGTTCCGCTTGTCATGTCAGTAACGCATGATGCGCTAGACGGAGCTGAATTCTGGTCCCTGGTTCCAGCTTTGTACCGTGGTCTGATGCAGCACTCTCAAATTTTGGCCCACCAAGGAATTCTTCACGAGGCCATCTATGTTGCTGAACAAGCCGAGAAAGTCGCTTCGGCCACCAAATCACCAACCCTAATCACCGACAATGCCAGCTGGCGGGCAGATTGCTGGGCTCAAAGTGGAAGAACCGACAAAGCTGAACTTATTCTCAAATCCCTCAAACGTTCTTCATCGCGTAAATGCTTGTCAACTGCAGGATATCACTCGGCTGTCGCACGAATGCACCATTGGAATGAGCAGTATGAAGAGGAAATTATCGCATACGACTCCGCAGAGCAGCTACTCAGCGAGCTTTCATCCCCAACATATATGCAAACTTTGGAACGTTACTCGCCCTCGGTCTCTTCGATCACGAAGCAGATTGAGAATATGATGATCGAGGAGCCTCAAGTACCACAGAAGAAAGCGGTGAGGGGCCGAAAGCCTGCAGTCAAGGCGACAGCAACCAGAGTCTCGAAGCCAGCGACGAAGACTCGGGTCAGAGCTCCCGCGCCGAGTGAGAAGGCGATTGCAAAGACTAAACGCGCAGTTGCTACCTCCGAACCTCCAGCACCATCTAGTATTGCGGATCAATGTTCAGTTCTTCGGATTCTACATGCTAGCCTCATGGATCGAAGAGCACTCACATTCCTTTTGCAAGATGACCTTACACAGTCAATGGCCGTCCTGGAGCAAGTTGACAAGCTCCAGGGTCTAAGCACAGAGATCTCGCACATCTGGGCTTCATACAAGGCAATATTCGCACAGAGCGTTAAACAAATCAGTGAAGATTTCGCAGTAAACACGCTACCAGAGTCTACAATTGCTTTTCCGGCCATTGGTCTCAAAGAGCGACGGGCATCTGAGCCTGCGCCGGTAAAGCGAGCAATAGTTGGCTCGGCAACTGCAACAAAGGGCGGCCGAGCAAAGAAGAAATTGGAAGAGGATTTCATGGCCACTCTCTACGATGCTCGAGAACGCTTAGTTGAAGCTCATCGGTTGTCGGCCACCTGCGGATCGAATCACCTGTTTCAACAAATCTCTCTGGCGCTTGGTCACATAACGGTCTTGCTGTCTGCAGTGTCTGGAGCGGAGTTGTGTGGTTCGCTTCACCCATTATACGCAGCATATATGTCAGGTATGTTAAACTTGAAGACGATGAATGGCTAGCCTCTTTGCTAATATGCGCAGAAATACCGAAATGCAACGCACTCAGGCTTACGCAGGAGTCAATCGAGGCCGAAAACCACCAGATGCTGCGGGAGGAATCACTGCAGTGGCCAGAATTGGCTACGACAAATATCACTTTGTTGCCGGTCTCCGACTTCCAGAGAGATCTTGTGGATATCATTCCTGAAACCTGGACTGCGGTTTCTTTGGCGCTCAACGAAAGTCGTGATGAGCTCTATATCACACGTTACGAGAGCGGACAATCTCCATTTGTATTGCGGTTGCCCTTGGCTCGCCATGCTTCTCGAGACATGGACGAGGAAGAATTTTCCTTTGAGGACGGTAAAAGAGATCTGGAAGAGATCATCGAGCTCAGTGATTTTAGTACAAAGACTGCCAAGGATATGACCTCGAAAGAAGACCGAAGGCAGTGGTGGGCAGAGCGCCAGGCGCTTGACACCCGACTCCACGAGCTGCTCATCAATATCGAAAATATCTGGCTGGGCGGCTTCAAGGGCGTCTTCTCACAACATCCAAAGCAGCCCTCGCTTGTTGCACGCTTCAGGAAATCTCTGGAAAACATTCTGGACCAACATTTGCCATCGCGCAGAAAGAAGAGCCAGCAGAAACCGCCAACACTTGACACCCGAGTTTTGGACTTGTTCATTGGATTGGGGGATGCGAATAACGAAGAATTGGACCTGGATGAGGCACTCATGGATTTGATCTACTTCGTAGTTGACATCCTCCAGTTCAACGGCGAGTGCAATGCTTACGATGAGATCGACTTCGATGCCATGGTCGTGGAAACCCATGAAGCACTACGCGCGTACCACATGGCATCTCAGAAGTCACATGTCGAGGCTCAGCACACGATTCTCATCCTCGACAAGAATCTCCACGGCTTTCCATGGGAGTCTTTACCCTGTCTGCAGCAGACCTCCATCTCTCGACTGCCATCTCTTGCAGCACTTCGTGAGCGACTGCTGTCTGCACGTGCGTCCAAATCTAAGGGGAATTCGCCTGCTGGACACTACATCCGTACTGATAGGGGCGGGACAAGCATTTTGAATCCATCAGGCGACCTCTCGCACACCGTGAAGACACTCAAGCCAGTGCTCAACAATGTCCAAGGATCGTGGGATCACATCACAAACCGACCACCATCCGAAAAGGAATTTGAAGACTCGTTACGCGAGAAAGATCTCGTGCTCTACTTCGGCCATGGCAGCGGTTCACAGTACATCAAATTGAAATCCGTCCGACGGCTCTACGACGCCCAGGAGGCACAGAAGAAAAGCCAACCCAGCTGTGCCACCACGCTACTTTTCGGCTGTTCCTCTGTCCACCTGACCGAGAACGGCATCTACGAGCCATCTGGCATGCTAGCGTCTTACCTTGCTGCGGGCGCACCAGCGGTTGTCGGCATGCTATGGGACGTCACGGACAAAGACTGCGATCGCTTCGCTATCAAGGCTGGAGAGCTTTGGGGACTGTGGCCCACGGCTGAAGAAGAGGGCGCACACAGTGACGTCAAAGCTCCAGCAAAAACGCCGGCAAGGAAGACAAAGGGGAAAGGCCGAGTTGCACAGTTCGTTGAGGATGTTGAAAATGTGCGGGGAGCAGGGACGGGCAAGAAAGACAAAGTCGACAAGGAGATAAACGGTGAAGGCGTGAGTCTTGATGTTCCGAGGCAAAGAGGTGTTGGGCTCGATGAGGCGGTTCGAGAGGCGCGGACGGCGTGTGTCTTGAGGTATTTGAATGGGGCTGCGGCTGTGGTTTATGGGATTCCTGTGTATTTGGATTAGATGATTAGATGGTGCCGTGGGTCATGGGAGATTTTTATGGAGAGAAGAATACTGTGTGTGTGTGTATTGATGTTGTGTCTCCTGGCTAGAAGAATGTATTCCCTCGGTGGTAGATACATGGAGAAGGTATCTGGGGATACTGTGGATACTGCTTCTTCTTCAAGTAATAGGGAATGGAGGGGATTGAGATGTATGACTTGCTAATCACATCTTCTTGGCCTGAGTCTAGGAATGTATAATCTTCGCGAGGAAAGTTTCGTTTCGCATTTTCATCACACTGTACCTTCGTAGTATCACTAGGCATGTGAAGGGGTGATTGCTTGCCTGAAAGCCCAATCGTGAGTCACACTGTTTGCTTGTACTTCCAACGAAAGGCCTTCACGATGAATAGGTAAGTAGCTTTTCAATTATTATCCACCATGATCAAAACGTTCTTTAGTAAAAGAAAAGCCAGTCTTCTCGTAGGTATGGCCGTAGATACATAGCCAACGCCTCAAAAAATGCACAGGCCAACCCATCCATCCACATTATTAGGAGAAAAGAAGGCGCGTTTCATCGCTTCATCACATCCCGCACTTCATCTGGTACCCACCTCTCCATCCCGGCTAATTTGCATCGTGCGCCGACCAGCAGGTTCCTGAATCCTACGTACTCCAAGCCTTGCGCCGCTGCGCAAATCTCGAGACGGGTGCACGTTGCGGCGCAGATTTTACTTGCCTCGCTAAGAACGCAGAGAACTACCCTAGCAGCCCTGTACAGTCACAGGTGTACTCGGGTCTATTATATCCATACTACTACGTTGTGTACATGCACTGATCCTCGCGGTTCGATAAGTCGGTTGTGCGAATGCGGTTCACCGGTACTTTTTTCAGATTGAGCTACTCCACGAGCCTATGAGTCTCCGAGCCCACGATTCTATGAACGTACTATGTATGAAGGTTCTTCACATCCCAGCCTCGAAAGAAAATCGACCCACACTGGCGAGCGCAGAAAAAAAAAGAGTTTAATGATTATCAAGGCAGTGCCGCCGCGGCGATGCTTGATCCAACATGGATCCCGCGATCTCAGCATGGATCCCCTGACCCTTCTCGGCTGGCAAAAACGTAAATAGCCACACGCTAGACACACCACTCCACCTTCGCACACAACAATACCGAGTGGCAGTACTGCTCAGTGGAGCAGAGTCCCGTTCCTGACCATCGCGAGGGATTCGCTTGGTCCTCAGGCGCGCCCCCAATGTCGCGAGATCTGGCACCGGGTACGCAGCCACGGCACACCAGTGGCCAGTACCAGTCACCCTCGTATCCAGGGCTTCTGGTCCCCGAGTGCGAGGCTGGTGGGCGCGTTTCGAAGTGCAGGACCCTGGGCTGCTCGCTGGGGTAGGTATGGGAAACCGGTGACGGCGAGGCTGTGTTGGACAGGGGACCCGTCACTGCACGGCAAGTCACCAGTAGTAGTGTAGTTAGTGGACGTGGGTAGTGTGCACTTCTGCCTGTGGGCTCGCGCGCGGGTGCCCATTTGTGCATGTCTGCCTTGTTCATCGTGTGCGCGGATGCGGTGAGCGTCTCGTCTGGTGTGTGCTGTGGTTTGCTAGACGGTTGGGTAGTGTAGGGGGAGGGGGGATAAATTGCAGTTTGGGGGCGCTGGGATTGTAACGCTGCCTGCCTGAATTTGGGGGGCCTGAGAAAGGTTGACCTAGCAATTTGGGCACCGAGTCTCTGTCTGTGTGAGTCGATCGTGTTCGTGTTTAAATATCCGATCGTGTCGCTGTTTGGTTGCCAGAGTTTTTTGACTCCTGATTCCTACGTCTGATAGCACAAGAGTCTGAGAGGGAAAACCTGCGATATACACATATACCTACACACCATATACCACCGCACCGCATCGCACCTTGATACACGCACACACATCTACCAACATGGCCGGCACACTCTCCAACTTCATCATCCGCGGCTTCCAATTCCTCTTCGGCATCGTCGTCCTCGGCCTCTCAGTGACACTGATCCGCGCCCACCACTGGGGAAACCTACCCGCTACGCTCGGCTTCGCAGCAGTCGTAGGCGGCGTATCGATCCTAGGCGCGCTGATCGGCCTGGCAGGGACGTGGTTCTCGTTCCTGGATGGCGCCATTGGACTGATTGTGGACGGCCTCGTGGCGCTCATCAACGCCGCTGGCGGAATCGTAAGTCTACCCACTCGCCCGTTTACTGCGCATGTGAGGAGCGAGCTGCTAACAGAGAGGAATAGCTTATGGCGATCAAGCTGCAGGGTGTCCAGTGCAAGGATGGAACTGACCGGGCCAACGGCGAGAAGATTCTCGGTAACGATCTGCTGAATGGAGGCTGTATTAAGAATGTAGGCTGTTACTGGGTCCTAAAACAAGATGTTGGCCAGCTTCTCTCCAGCTGCAGGTCGAGCCAGGCGGACACCGTCTTCATGTTCTTGACTATCGCTGTGCTGTTTGCGTCGGCTCTTCTGACGTTCCTGCGCATGAGGAAGGGGTATTGAGATCGAGGTTGAGGAGAGGCAGTCTTTACATGGCTTGACTATGGGCGGGCCATTGTGAGATGTGCGTCAAAGAGGTGGAATTAGATGGCGAGGGGTTGGATGGAAGCTAATGTCCTTTTATGTTGCCCGGCTAGGCTAATGGTGTTGTGGAAGTACAAGGCTGGATTCCCTAGGCGCCGAGATACCCTATCCTGTTGGAACAAGTTTCGTGTGACGAGAATGACAAGCGTTAATGATTTTGGTGGAAGGTCTTGCAGTGATATAAACTGGCACGCTGGCTGTCAGTGAACAGAATGACCGGAAGGGCACTCATTTGAAGAAGCTGGCACTGGTAGACATTGTAGATTTCATGACAATCTCAAATTCATTCCCGACTCACTGAACGCCCTCACAGTCTGTATGACCATTTAAGATTCTCCGAACCCAAACCTAATATACTCCTCGCAACTGCTCTAGTATTCATTCCTGGTATCCACGTTTCTCATGTCGCCAAAGTTTCCATCTCACGCCAGAATACGGGCCATGAATCAGACGGGGCAGGACTGCACAGCTACGTTAGTATAGATTTCGAAAAAGTGCAAGTAAACCAGGATATTTGAGTGACTCACGCTACCACAGGATCCACAGGTCTTGGTGCTGCCGCTAAAGGCGGCACCGCACTTGGGGCAGGATTCACTATGAGTGTTGACGAGGATGGTGGACGACTGCATGTTGCTCGTATTCTTCTCTGCCAATATGAAGCGGGAACGGGTGTGATTTGTATTGCTGAGGCTGTGGTTCGGTGGTGGAAGAATGATGGCTTGGTGGTGAGCTTAGGGAGGGGCAAGTGGGGTTGTTATAGAAAGCCGCTGCAGGGCCAGAAAGCTACCCAAGTGGGCAAGGCTAGACAGCTAATGCATGTACAGTCAGATGACGGGCGCGCGGTAAATGCGCTGGGTTTGCAATTGGGTAAGTGAGTGGAGGACGTGGGATGCGGGTACTTCGCATGTGAGAGGGTGTGTGGTGAGTGTGGTCGGGCCTGGATGAACAGAACAGGAAGATAAGACAAGTCGCAAGAAGAAATAGTCCTTCCTTTGGGAAACGATTCCTAGTGGACACGGCAGATAATCTGGCCATGGATAACCGCGAACCATCCGTCTTCCTTCTTTTCCATTTCTCTCCAAGTCGCGGCGATTTCCTCCAAGTCGTCCTCGGTTGCAAACCCGCTCTCCAGAGCCCGTTGCTTATAGTCACTCTGGACTGTTCTATCCGCCCAGAGGCCACACCAAAACTCCCTCTCTTCCGGGGTACTAAAAGTCC
The DNA here is from genome assembly GCA_001644535.1 of Pyrenochaeta sp. DS3sAY3a. NCBI lineage: Eukaryota > Fungi > Ascomycota > Dothideomycetes > Pleosporales > Cucurbitariaceae > Pyrenochaeta > Pyrenochaeta sp. DS3sAY3a. The sequence goes on from KV441636.1 coordinate 1,027,611, forward strand.
AGGCTGCAACAGAGGCGTCGATGTCGCTCCTGGGGAAACCTGCTTGCAGAGCAACTGCATGAAGTTGCTTGCCGAGATTAGGATGCGCTTTCAGCCCATTCGCGACCTTGATATAGAGATCCTTCCACTTTTGCATGCCAGGATGCTCTGGAAACCAAGACATGGCAGAGTAGTCGCAGTCGCGAACAGCAAGTATACCCCCAGGCTTGACGAGACGCTTCATTTCTTTCATTGCACCCAGCGGATCACGTAGATGCTGCAGAACCTGATGAGCATGAACGATGTCAAAGCTCGCCTCTTCAACGCCGTCTAGTTGGCTCCAGTTGAAGATGTCTCCCACCTCGAAGCGCACGTTGGTAATGCCCTTTTCGGCTGCATGTTTTCTTGCTTTCTCGATGACGTCTGCCGATGGATCAATGGCGTACACTATGCCTTGGGGTACGTGAGAAGCAAGGTCTACCGTGATGGTCCCGGGTCCGCAGCCAACGTCGAGGATCTTGAAGGCGGGGTTGTTGAGATAGGGGAGGAGATGGGGGCATGAGTTCTCCACTGTCCGCCAGCTGTGGGAACGGAGGACTGAGGCGTGATGGCCATGAAGATATGGGGTCGAGGACATATCGCAGTCAATCTAACTCCAGAATTCGGGGAACCTATTCCTGTTTTCAATCGAGTCAAGAGCTTATTAAGAGCCCATGAAGTTGAGGGATTGGGATGGAGGGAAAGTCAGTGGGATGAGCTGAGACAGCTCCTTTTAAGATAGCTGATGATAGCTCGATGGGCCGAAGTCGCAAATCTTGCGAGAACGGAGGTGTGAAGCTGGAGCACTGTGTACTGATGTACATGACATCGAAGTGATAACAAGTGCGGAGAAGGGTATGCGCCGAACATCGGCCATCGAGGTGCTCGCTCCTAGGAATGACGCTAGGCAACAACACTTGCACGCATGTGCGCAACTTCAGAACACCCAAATGCGTAAAGACAACCTGTTGCCAAAGAAAATAATTCACCAAACACGCATACAATAAATGGTGAATTGACCTAGATCGTCCGTCGAGGAAAATAAAATCTGTCACTACGACCATCCTCTCCAGCATGCACAAGGGATTCAGCTATTGGACTGTGAAGTGAGTTTTGGCTTAAGCTCAGTGCACGTGGACCACCGGTACCTAGCAATCAGTGCTCGAGAAAACATTTACCATCATGACCTGTTGGGTATAAAGCTTTGACCCGAATAGTAGATCCAGTTGCTCTCATCCCCGCTGACCCCAGAGCAATGGGTTTCCACGGAACATCGCTATACCGTTAACTATATCTTAAAAATTCTGTATTTGAGTAAGCCCTATGGAATGGCGATTCGTATCCAGTGAATTCATAGCCGTAAGACTGTGTGAGTGCTTGCAGACAATCTCAAGGCCTAGCATAGTGTCGAGGGACGGGAACACTGTACGGGTACAACAGAAATCCTCACACAGGTAGCAATTCTTCGTGTATCGAGAACTCAACGACGATATACTCTTTCTATCGAATATACCAAGGACACATAAGGGCCCTCTCGATTCCAATCTACAATCTGCATCAGTAACCTCATTTCTTGAAAGCATATAATAGACTCTATTGTTTGCTCCGTCTGTCTTGGGATTTACTCTTTTCTTCATTCGCTGTTTACTGCTATTCCCCAAGTCAAATTTTGTGTTCTAAGCAAATATTTCGTCTCATGTCTGTTCGTCCTCTTGTCTCTTGTCTCTTCACTTCTCTGTCATCAGAAGCTCATTGTCAGAGCACTATGGGGCAAGCAGCAAGCAGCAAGGTCGGCGTACAATGAGTGCAGTTAACTCATATTCATTTTCACCACCATATGAATCTTAGACTATGCCTAGGCCAGATTCGAGCACGTTCTGCGAACGGGCCACGTGAGCTCGTTGTGGGCTTTCACCTGCGCCCGGGCCTTCACATTACGGCAGACAAGACAACCGTACCTTAACTTTCCCCACCTTGAAGCTCTACTCCACAGGACAACTCTCTCTGCGCCAACGGCTTCATCGAACTCCTACGGCTTCAGCCTTTTACATTGATTAATCCTGCAGCACTTCTCCGTCCACATTGATCAATCCTCTACGGCTTCAACCTTCTTCAATCACCCCGCGAAATTGAACAATGGCCAACCTTCACGCCAATCTATGCTCGTACCACTTTGAGGAAGCACTCGCTGCTAACTCTGCGGACGCCAACGACTGTTTCGTTCTCGATCTCAGCAAGGACGACTCGGGCAATGCAGTCCGTTCTCGCGAGCACATCCTCGAGGTCGCGGCCTGCTGCCTTATGGATCTTCCGCTAGATATGACCGTGTTCACGAAGCTCTATGTCATAGGCAAATGGGTCATGGCTTATGAAGACGACGTACAGACTTCTAGTCAATCAGTTTCTCCGGATAACCTTACTGACCAATTACAGTCATTGACCCTACAGGAAGAGTATCATAGGCATCATGTGGAATGGTCCACGGTCGCAGAGCAGATGGTGGAGCTCATCGAAACCATGCCCTTGTTGAAGGAAGTAACGTAAGTATATCTCTTTCCCCTTATTTTGGCGAAGTATCTAACATATCGTAGCTGGATCTCGGACCTGCCCTTCACGGCAGAGTTCTTGGATGCACTTCCCACGACACTCACAAAGCTCATCGTCAACCTCGAGCAGCCTGTCTTTCCTCAAGAGGGCAACACTTTGTCGACATACGGAAAGACGATCGAGCCTTCGGAGATGACGTCGCTCCTAGACATGACGCAGCTCGAGGAGCTTCGCTTGTTCAAAATTCCCGAGATCTCGTTCCAGCCGGTCGTCTGGGGGACGGTCTTCCGCAACAAGACGGCGAAGGGCATGAAAGTCCTTGAGCTCGAGATGGCTCGTCCTGCTGTGGTGCGTCCGGGTGACTGGTGTCTTGCCCACGATGTCGTGGATCTGGATGTTGCGGCCGGGGTCTACATGGCCCAGAAGTACAAGTACGTTAAAAGTCTCACGAGCACTTTGATAACTTTGCTAACATGGATGTTTAGGGGAGCTTCCGGCAACGGAATGCTCGATTGGCTGCTGGGCTTTGGCCAGTATCTCGATGTCCGCTGCATCCGCAAGGCCCGCATCGTGGCAGACCTTGGTGAAGGCGGGGTTCTACCCCTACGGTATGTCTATCCACTCCTCTATGATTATTCAAACTAACACAATACAGATGTCTGAAGCTCGACGGAATCGTCGTCGACCACTTCCCCTTCGTGGAGGAACTCTCCACTCTGGAACTCGTCGTCTTCAGCGAGGGCTGCGTCAATGCCGGGCTTCGACGCCCAAGCTCTTCGGGGTCCTCAAACCCCATCATGATGCACTGGCCCAAGTGTGCTGGTGCCTACCAGGCACACGAGGGCCAGTGAGGTATTGAAAGGGTAGGTCATCTCACTCCCCCTAGGCTGCCAACGCTTTTCCCACGTGCATCTGTTTACATACATCACAATCAAGACCCTTACTGATCTTTAGCAAGTCAATCGCAGGGCTATGAGGGAAGGGGTGGGGGTTTTGTGTCTTTTTAGGCTTGTACAAATAGAAAGAAACAATGCTGATTGTCTTTTCCGTACTCGTTCTCATGCACGTGACGTGTTAATTCATTGATAGATCGGTGTGCCTTCAACTCCAAGACTCAGAGGCAATGGAACATCTTATGACTATGAAATGAATCTCGCAGCATTATAATACAGAGTTCATCTAGTATCCAATATTTGGAGACCTCTCTGCACGCTTATCCTCTCACTTCTTCAAACTGCACTAAACGCATTGTCGAGAGATCTACAACATCAAAGCACCACCCAAGTCTCAAGAACACCTAACCCACAACTTCACAGAGCAGGTTAACAGTACATCAATTACTGTAACCACCCCTGATGTGCCCCTTGAAAGCAGCACCTGGTTTCAATGCCACGACCACTCTTACCAGCACCAGAAAGAGACTCCAATGAAGACATCAACTCTCCACTCCCCATGCAGGAGAACCGGCTCAAGTCCTAACTCCATGGCGGTGCCGAACTACCGGCATGGATACGGAGGGAGACTCCTCACTGACTTGCGGGCTAACACTATTCAACAGCGAGAAGAACGACGCAAAGCCATAGCTCCACGAGGTCCCGTTGACCTACTGAAGACCATCTACCTCGCTGTGTCCCACAGCACCCTCGAGACCTTTGCAATACCAAAGCACTGATTAGATCTTACCAAATACAACCCTACGGCTTCATAGAGCAGGATAAGAGTGTGTTCATCACTGTAAGACTACCTCGAGTTCTTTCCACCCCAACATCCCTCTTCAAACCTCTTCAAGCCAGCAACAGGTGTCGATGAAGCCGTGCTCTCTGCACATCTTTACGTCTGTTTCATGACCGCCTACGCTCAAGGCGAATGTCGCTACCTCGACCAGGACGGTTGTCGCTTCATCGTGCGGAACAAGGCCCTCTTTACTTCATGGATTCGGAAAGCGGACCACGAAGACCTGGCTGACTTTTCAAGCTGCTTCCGTTGCTTCGCAATGAACCAGAATGGTGTTGCAATACGTTTTTGCCCCCTTCAGGCTAGGAACGGACACTCTCGCGGGTAGGATGAAATCCTTACTAGGGAGACTTACCAGAAGAAGACTATGACGATGCGATGCCACATCGAAGAAGGAGGCAACGCAATGTCACCGCCTCCACCGCTTCTTTCCCGTCCAACCTTGGACACGGATCCCAGGCTCCTTTGAGCAAGGTTGTGTTATGTGGTGAGACATTCACGTCTGAGAAGGAACGCAGAGAACACATGCGAGAGCATGTGCGGAGCATGACAAAGACATAACACTATGGCAGCAAAGTCCCGACATGCTTCTTTGGAGACTGCGCATTGAATCCTGAGGGAGGCTCACAGCATACAAGACTCAGTTGAAGGCATTGATGGCGCCGAACTATCGGCTTGAATATGGAGGCTCAATAGCTCCGTGAGGTCCTGGTGGGCTATACAAGACCATGTACCCAGCTGCGTCCCACAGCACCCTCGAGACCTTCGCCGTATCAAAACCCGCCTACATCTTCAAAAAGCACAACCGCGCGGATCCACACAGCAGGATAAGCGTGTGATAATTGCTGCAAGTCTCCCATCAAGAGCATGTTCAAATGGTACAAGAAGGCGAAAGTCTGCTATACATATCTCGGTGATGTCAACGACAGCAGCTACCAACACGAGCATACCTAAAGCGAGGTGCTTCACACGTGGATGGACGGACGCTGCAGGAACTTATCGCCCCTCGGAACATGATCTTCTACTCCAAGGACTGAAAGGGTATAGGCAGTAAAGAATCTAGCTCTAATAGAGACTTTAGAGAGGATCACAAAGATCCCATACTTTGTAATATACCGCTTGATTGATTCAGTGTGGTAGAGCGTGTGAGTTGGATGGCGGAACGGGAAACTACCACAGACGAGGATTTTGCGTATGCAGTTCTTTTCGCACTGACATGTGTTCGGTTGACGCATCCAGGGCTCTAAGATGCTCTTCCAACAACGGCTTCGTCTCATCGTCGGAGGCCCACCAAGTCACCTCACTGTTGGGCGCAAGAAGGGGCGTGGGCCCTATGCGAGGCTGCGATGTACCGATCTCTGACTTGAATTGGGACCAGTCGAGATACATGCCATGAGTCGATAGTCCATGGAGGAGCTTATCGATCTGATTGCGCAGAAAGGCGGGAGCCTCAAAGGTAAATGTTTGGACAGATGGACGACGACTCTGATCCGCGAACATGTCGCGTACACGGGGCGGACCCGGACGATTTTTCTTACTTTACAGGCAGCAAACAGGCCACAGGCTTCCCCGCTAGCAACGGTCCACCTGGATTCAATGCAGGATTGCTGGTGTGGAGAAATCCTTGTCAGTGGTTGGTGACGGCGCGAGAGTACTTTTGCTCCGGGGACGTTGAGGTCTACAGGAACATTCCGCCCGTGTTCACCTAGCCCTTCAATCACACCCCAACGTCCTCACAATCCATCATACCCACACCTTCACCAACAATCTTCCTCCCCGGCTCCTCTCACACTCCACAATCGTACCCTCACCATCGCCGTAGATTCCACCGAAGCCCCTAACACTTCTACTACATCATCCATGCCCTGATACGATACAAAGAACATGTCTAGCGCTCTTCGAAGTACGAAAGCGTAGTTGATGTGTAAATAGCTCTGCATGAGCGGATTCGGGGTGCGAAAGAGCAGTATAAAGACAACGAGAAGACTGCGTGAGGTTCAGCACGGTGCTACGTTTTACCCTTTATGTATTCATTAGGGTAATGTGGCATGTTTTCACATTCACATTCACGATCAGGAACTCATCATGTTTTCATACTTGGGTAGGTTCATTCTTTTTTTCCTATTCCCCTTTCCTATACATTCCCTGGAGTTCCCCCTCGCTGAATGCTAAAAGTACAAAAGAACCACTTAGTTAAGATACAGGCACATTCTCTCTCATCTCACTCACCCGCAAACCCCCACACATCCCACCACACATCCCCCACAAAACCCCTAAGACTCCCTCCTCCGCCTAGGCGGCGGCGACCTCGACAAAGAATCGCTATACCTCCTCTTCCTCCCCCCCGAAACACTCCTCCTACCCCCCTCATCATCATCCTCCCTCGTCTCCTTCTTCACTTTAACCGGAGATCGACTGCGGCTGCGGCTGCTCGAGCCCGGCCTACGGTAAGCCTGAGGCGAAGCCGAGCGGACCGAGCCGGTCGAGTGCCTGCGGCGGCGGACGGGCGACCTGGAGCGCGAGTTAGAAACGCTGCGGTCGCGGCGAGCAGGGGAGCGGGAACGTGAGTCCGAAGGGCTGCGGCGGCGGCGCGGCGCAGGAGAGTAGGAGCGCGAGTCCGAGCGGCTGCGGCTGCGGCGCTTGGGTGGTGGGGACCGGGAGTCGGATGCGCTGCGGGCGCGACGTCTAGGGGCAGGTGAGTATGAGCGCGAGTCTGAGCGGCTGCGAGCACGGCGCTTGGGCGTGGGAGATCGAGAGTAGGATGAAGAGCGGGAGGCGGACCTTCTGCCCTTTCGATAGTTTGGGGACTTGGAACGGTAGGGAGAGGGAGAGCGGCTGTAGGAGTCGCTGCGGGCTCGACCTTTGCCCCTGTGGGCAGGTGAGGCGCTGCGAGTGTACGATCGTCCTCGTGAGCTTGACCTAGAGTCTTGTCGTCCACGTCGAGCCGGAGATCGTGAGCGCGATGGAGAGCGTGAGTAACTAGACCTTGAGTAGCTTGACCTGCTGGACACGCTGCGGTCGTCATCGGAAGCACTATCCGCTGCAGGCAAGGGCTTCGGCTTGTTGGCAGCATTCTGGAGAAACTCGCGCATACTATCAGTGAGCGAACCCATCTTAATGGCTGTGAAGAAGTTGATAGAGAAACGAGTCTTGGCAAGATCGTCAGCATCGGTTGGGAAGATGCCTGTAAGACTCTCCTGTAGCATTGGATCCTTGAAGCGCTCGACAGCCGTCTTCTGGCCGATGTTGGAGAAGACCTCTTCGAAGAGGATCTTGATGAAGATACGAGAGCTGGCTGTTGTATCGTCCTCGTTCATCTTGACGACAGAGAAGACGTGCCAACCGATAGCGTCCGTCGAAAGTAGGTAGGCGAAGAACTGAGCAATGATGCGGAGGCGGGGTGTCTCCAGGCGATGGACGGTTTCGTAGTAGTGCGCGAATCCGTCTTCGAAGAGGTCTGACCACAGACGGTTGAGTTTGCAGAAGCGCTCACCAACCATGCCGTAGAACTTTTCGTATGTCCTCTCTTGACTGGCGCACTCGACAATCATGGTGGTAAGTTCGTGCTCGAGGCCGTGTGGTAGGTTGACGCGCATGAGTTTGTGAACACACTCCTCGAATCCACCACTGCTCTTGATTGTGAGGTAGATGCTTCGTCGCAGGTTGACTAGATCGGCGTTGGTTTGGTCCTTGATGTCCATCGCCTTCTCTTCCTCGTCCTCCTCATCTGAAGACGAAGCATCTTCATCATCTTCTTCATCACTTCCCTCCACTTCGCCCAAAATCTCAGCCTTGACTTTCTGATACTCTGCTTCATGCTCCTCGTACTCGTTATCGACCTTGAAGATGTTGAGGCCGTCTTCGACTTTCAAGTCATCCTCAAGCGTGTGTCTGTGTGTGATTTGGTCCACCTCTTCGACCAAGTCCAGGTCTTCCTTGATTGCTGGGTATTCCTTGTACTTTGTCCTTCTAACCTCGAAAAGCACCTCGATCATGTACTGAGTACGCTTGTCAATATCCGCTTCGTGGAGGATGTTCCGCATCTGATCGTAGACGGTGTTCGCAATACTGGCGTTCATGTCATCCAAGAATTCACCAACCTCCTTCATGATAGCGACGGCAATCTCTACTGAGTCGTCGGAGGGCTTGTTGAGCAGCAGGAGCAGGATCTCGGCAATCAGAATCTCGTGCACGACCTGTGTGTTCACCAAGTGTGACAAGAACATGGTGCTCGAGAGGCAGACGGCCTTGTCATTCCTCTTGAAGCTCTTCCGAAACTGCACAATCAGGCGGCGAACCAGCAAGTCGCCAATCTGTGGTAGCTTTGTGTTCACGATCGAGACCATGGCCGCATAGATTGGGGTGAAGGGCAAGCTTGCGGCTTGCGCCTTCATCATGGCCCTGCAGAACAGACCCCGTCCGCGGACCAAGTTCTCGCTGAACAGCTCGGGGACAATCATCTTGATGTTGGCCGTGTTTGTCTTGTTGATCAGACCCTGGATCGACTTCTTCAGAGCCTCCCAGGCCATGCGCTGGAACTCTGGGCTCTTCTGGTCCGTGATCTGCTTCTGCATCTCGCGGAGGCGCGCAGGCGGGATGTATGCGCCTCCCGCGCGAGTCTTGGAGTCGTCGATGGGCAGCTTCCGAGTGGAGCTGAAGGCATTCTGGAAGAGCTTGAGGCGCGAGTCGTCGGCGGGGAGGTCGTCGGCGGTGGGTTTGGGAGGGGGACGGCGACCGATACCTCCATTGTCGTCGCGGTCGTCGTCGCGTCGGCGCCCATTCTCCCTGTCCCTAGGGCCTCGATCACCGTCGCGCTCCTCGTCTCGGCGGCTGCGTTTTGAGGGCCCGGCACTCGGTCCATCTTGCGGCGACCGATCGCGTTTGCGCGGCACTTCGTGGTCGCGAGGGTCCAGCTCCGGCTCGGGAGAGGGCAGGCGCACAGCGGAAGCGACCTGCATCGTGGCGGCGCACCAGATGGCAGCTGGGTTCTGTGGGCTGTCGTTGTGTGTTGCGACGAGAGTGTTGGCTGGTTGGTCGCAGGTCAAGTCAAGAAAGTTTAGGGCAGCTCGAGGCGGCGACGCGGCGGACGGGCCGTGGTTTCGCCGACGCGCGCCCCCCTGGCCAAAGGGACAGGGACAGCCAAGTGGCCGCAGCGACAACCACGCCGTGAGTAAAGTCCACTCTCACTTGTTCAGTCAAATCCTCGCCAGGCTTCAACATGGTAAGCATTCTCCCCGTCGCACATTGAAACTCAATCTTACCAACATGACTCAGCTCGACCGTCTCGTAGGCCTCAGCATGCTCATTGCAGCAACCACCATCTTCCTCTACTACACCATCTGGACACTGTTGATGGTGAGTCCAATGGCTTCTAATCCTCCCACCCCTATATGCATATCTACTATACTAGCCCTCGTCCCATTTGATCATACCAAAAATTCTTTCATTAACTCACCCTACCAGCCCTTCGTCGACGACGACCACTTCCTCCAATCGCTCTTCCTGCCCCGTGTCTGGGCCATTCGCATTCCCGTCATCTTGCTCGTTCTCGGCTCCACCGTCGTCGGCAGTTTTCTCTCTGTAGTCATGATACGGAGCAACCGGAAGAAGGCCCTCAAGGCCCAGCAGAAGAAGGCTTCCTAGATATCCGTCTGGGTTCCAATCAATTGGGGGGAAAGGAGCATGGACAGGCGCAAGGGAAAAGATTAATATTTTCATCACAAGAGCGACTGGGAAGATGATGCATAGCATTCGTGTTTGTTTTATTGATTTGATAGCCTCTTGTAATGGGACTTTGAAATCAGACCATTTCCCACATGTGATAAACAGGGCCAAAAGGCCGTCTCTATCTCTTGAGCTACCAGACTTCACCACACTGAGCCTGTAACATGCAGACAGTGTGGCCTCACATGACAGCACAATTCTCCTCCGTGATCACCACGGGACCCTCATCCCCACCCTCTCCGCCCTGCTGTGCTGCAAAATGCCTCGCGAGCTGAGCAAACACCGCTTGGCTGATGTAGTAATCCTCTCTGCCACCCTTCCTCTCCATGTCATTCTTGCTCGTGATCTGGTACGCATCTTTCATACGCTTCCGGCTTGAGAGTCCATTCGCTGCCACTTCATCATCGCTGTCACTGAGCGCTTCGTTTGTAGCTTCACGTTCTGGGTCCGAGGTGCGTCGTCTGCGTGATCGACTCCAATGGAGGCTGGAGAAAGAGTGGGGATCGGAACTTTGCACACCGACGCCTTTACGGGCATTCCGCTGGAGATTTGTGTCTGGGGAGAAGATTTTGATAGTGTGGTCAATGCCGGAAACGGCCATAGTGGGTTCGTATGGATGTCCTAGAATATGTCAGTATGTCTCGACGGCCCAGAAACAAGTGGCTCACCTTGCACAACGTTGACAACCTCTCCGTCGCCTTCAAGAATGTTGACAAGTTGTGCTGTTTTTCGGTCCCATATGAAAATGTTTCCATCATCACTCCCACTGACCACGTACTCATCCTGAAGACCGAAGTAATTGACATCCTTCACTGTCTTGACGTTACAGTGCCCTGTGTAGACTCGCGTGTGTGGGGCACATGGCACATCAAGCTCCACCTTCTCCCTTCTAGCTCCCCTGAGCCCATAATTTGAACGCCAAAGCATCCGGCCGCTTCTTGTCCTCCTTAATCCTTCATCGTCCTCGTCGTCAGAGTCATCATCTTCCTCAAATATTACGTCACCATCCGTGTCATCAGCGTCTTCGTCTTCTTCAGAGTCCTCCTCCTCTTCGTCTTCCTCCTCGTCCTCATCATCATCTGCATCGCTTGTTGCCTCGTCTTCATCGTCTTCATCGTCTGTCGCTACTAGGGTCCGTCTCGATCGAGTGGCTGCAACGGTGCTCGAAGATGATCCCGATTGCTCACCTCCTGCACCTCGATGAACTAACTCTGCATCGACAACCGGTCCATCATCGTTCAAGGTGTCGATATCTTCTTGTTGTTCGCGCAGCGCCTGTTCCTCAGCTTTGATCTTGTTCTCTGAGTAACCTCGCCCGCCAAATGCGCGGTCAACGAAGGAAAATCTGATGTGCTTTCCTGCATTTCGCAGAACACCCCTTCCAATTTGGTATGCCCATCGTCTCTTCGCTGCATCTCGATCTTGCACTTTATTCTGAGCAGAGGTATCTCCAGATGTAGGGACCAGTGCTCCAGTCAGATCTGCAAATGGGATTCTGATCGCATGCGAGAACGCCAGAACCGCATCCTTTTCTGATGACATGAGAACCCTGGTGTCGTCTTTCTCAAACCGGGACACGTCTACATCGACGATCGGCTCTTCACTTGCAAGCTCAAGAAGATAAGGAATCAGGTAATCATCAATGGCGTCCATATCGGAGTCCTGCGGAATGGGAAGACGATCACTACTGCTGCGACTTGAAAATCCTTCGACAACAGCGCCGGGACCGCTGTCTAGCCACAAGAGGATCGCTTTGATGAAATCATAACCGAACTGTTCGTGACGCGGGAGGTGTCGTTCTCTCGGAGCAGGTTGAATAGAAGCAAAGTACTTGGAGATCAGAGCATCGGAGTTCGCGCCAGTCAGCAACTGTCCGCCCAAGGCTCGTGCAAGTGTTCCTGCTGCTTGAACAAAGCGACGGGATGTTGAACGGCTGTCACGTAGGTTATTCTGCACGGCAAGCTCGATAGAATCTGGATCCATAGGATATCCCCAAGTACGAACGATATCATCCATGTCATCAAGAATTGAGTTTGCGAAGCCTAAGATGGACGTAAAGGCTAGTTTGAGACCGGTATCGCCGTGCTCAGCCAAGTCATACAGTCTTCGTTTTATTTTCATGGTGGTGCTTGCAATGCGGTAATGGTCTGTGGACCGGAGCTCATCAAGTTCTTCTTTTGACATTCGTGTTTCAGCAGGAGGCTCAATGCGAATATCTTCACTTTGTCCGTTCCCATAAGTAACTCTCAGAGCCATGTCTTCTTCAGAGCTTTCTGTGCGTTGTCTTGAACTGGCTCGTTCAGCACCCTCTTGCGACACTCCACTGGATTTCGGACGCTTGCGCTTCCTGTTCTGATCCTTCACGCGATGGCTAGTTCCAGTCTCGGTTATCTCCGTCCGCGGAATTTTTTCAGTTGCATCTGGTGCTCGCAGCATATCGAATCCATAGATGTGGTCTTGTGACCAACTAACGACAAGCTCGTTCGGAACCGCGTCACTGATTTTGCATGCTGTGATGTGGCCGCTATCGTTGCGTTTCATCCGTTGTTTGCCATTCGGAGCGAATTTCTTGACACAGCGTGTTGCCTTTCCAAGCATATCGTTATCAACCTCAGTCCAGTTCTGCGGGCTTGGGAGCCTAGAGCCTCGCTCAGCTTGTCGATCTCGACCAAGCATGCGGCGGTCATGGAGGAAGCAATGCAGATGAGCGCCGCCAAGAGCAATGTAGTGAGGCTGGGATGGAGAGCAGGAAATGGTGTTGAGATCCAGACCATAGCGGCGATAGGATATGAGCGGAGCGGGCGCATCGTCCGAGGCTTCCGAGTTCCTAGCCCAGCGTGGTAATGCTGTGTCTCTTGCGGGGGGGTATGCTTTGGCTGGCTGTCTTATATCCCACTGCCGGACATCGCCGTCGTTGGAGCAAGTCAAGAAGTAGAAAGGGTTGTCCTCGGTCACAATTCGCTTGACGGTATCGGCATGGCTGCGGAATGCCTTTGCGTTGGTATCGCCTTCAGTCAGAGTATATCCATCCGGATCCATGCCCTCCCGACGCCTTGAACTTCCTGATCTGCCTCCAGAATTCAGGGCCGAATGTCCAGAGTACTCGATATCGAAGATGCGCACATCGTCCGTCGCAGACACAATTGTACGGTCGTTGGAGTATGGCATGAACTTGACCGAGAAGATGTTGGACCGGTGGCCTGTCACGATGGACGTTGTGAGGCTGAATTGCGAGGTGGAGGATTCGGGGTGGTATGAGTGGATGTTGATACGGTGGTCGTCAGAGCCAGAAGCAAGCAGGCGGCCCGAGGTGGACCAGCTATGAATCTGTAAATGCTGTTTCTTGCAGAAGGAGGAGGGCTCCTAATTACCTGAGGGCATTCACGCATCCGTGGTGGCCTTCGAGCTCGTTGACAATGTCCATGTCTTCCACCCATTGCCGGTCGCCATAGATTCCTCGAATGTCCGTGTACCTCCTGCGCTGCTGGCCGAGTTCACGCTTCAACAACCGGTCGTATACCGTGTACTTCATCTTGGCGGCAGACCGGGACAAGGTGGGTGGAGGTAGAGCTACGGCTGGCGGACTAGGCGTGGCAAAGAAGCAGGCGTGCTCCCAAAGCCGTAAGTTGAGGTAAAGGTAAAGTTCAGTCAGGTGGGACTATATCGAAGCTCGAGAGTCCGTTTGCACGCATTTCGGCGCTCTCGCGGTTGGGTGGGCTGTCGGGTGCGAGAGTGAAGGGAGGGTGCGCATTGTCCTGCGGGTGGTTTGCTGGTGACGGAAGCTGAAGGTCGTGGCCCCTCCCGCGCTGCATCGGACCTTCTGAGCTTCTTCCCCGCAGACTCCCGCTGCATCCTCCCCTCACCCTGTCACCCTGACTCATTAATAAGCAATGCGTTTGCGATTCACTGCATTATTGTTGACTCGGTGTGATACTCATTTTGTTCGACTCTATTTGCATGTTCATTGGTTTTTGACATTCATTGCGTCATCGCTTATCCTCAAGGCTTTGATCGATGCCCACCATCTGGTCAAGACTATACCTTTGCCATCTCATCTTGACACAGTCACACGCTCTAGACGCGCGATTTTGACCATGATGCTTCCTTCGGAATCCCAATCGCAAGGAGGAGCTGATCAAGAACTTCAGGCTTTGCGCGTAGCAAATCCCACTCCTCCTGATGCTTGACCATCAAAGTCCCTCCTAGAATAGTCCCGTTCAGTGCAACAAATCCAACTTCAGAACCATCATCACGTTTGCACATGGCGCCTTCAGCCCGCCTAGGCAAGACCACCATGCCATTTGTAGTCAGGGCCATATTGTAGCTGATGGGTAAGTTGCCCCCTTCGGTAGAATGTAAAGCCAGTTGTTGTGGGTTTGCAACAATGAATCTTTCTACAGCTTCCCTTGCCAAGTTGTATAGTTCATTGTAAGTCCTTAGAAGTTCGTCGCCTGATGGTTCAGACTCAAACTTGCGACCAAAATGTGTGAAGGGGACATCTGGGTGTTGCAATACTCCAGAAGGTGCGCCTGAGATCATATCAGCTGCCACACGGGTTTGCAAACAAGAGTGCCACATACCTTCCGCCTGAGCTTGTGAGCTTAACATGAGGATATCGATGAGCAAACTCCAGTCATCTGTCGCGTCACCATCGCGCATGCTTTCCAATGGAAGTAACTGTATGTGTCTATGCGGCTGGCTGGCTCCGCTATGGTCTCCCGAGTTGAAAAAGGCAAACATGCGCCCCCTGACGTAGTCGCTCGATTCCCATGATTTCATGCAAGCGTACGTGGCTTCTAGATCTATTGCTTCCAGTAGATGCGTTTGCGCTTTGTTGTCCTTGGTGGCAAGAATGAAGTGCTCCTTGATGATTGGGAACTTGTTCAACACGATTATATGGGATGGGTTTGTCGCTGGGATATCAGCAACAAGAAGAGCTGGCGAAGGATTGTCGAATACATCGATCTTCTGTTTGGGGGTTGCGTTTGCTGACTTTGGAAGCGGCTTCTTAGCCAGCGTTGGACAGTATCGTAGTTGGAACTGGTTGAAATTAGTTCGCTATCATTGGACATGAATCGCGGAAACACCAACCGGAATGTCTTTTGAAGTCCGAATGATTGCTAATTCAGTCGGCGAGAAGAGCAGGTCTTTGCTTGCATGTGCTGCCTTGAACTTGGCCTCAACAAGGCGCGGAAGCGGCCCAGGCAGACCGCGAAACATTCTTGTCTATTATGGAAGAGTAATGTTGATGGGAAGGAGCGATGCATGGTAGCGCGTTCGGGTTACCAATTGTTAGATAGTTCAGCACAGACCCCTGTTCACTTTCAACGTCACACGTCGACCAACCATCTCAAACTTGTATACCAGATGGGTGAATTTCTATCTCTGATCCGAAAAGGGGTATCTGCCAGTAAGACTCCCCGAAAAACTCCAGGAGCAGTTTCATGAAAGGCTCCGTGCCTTGCAATAGCTCCCGTCTTAACAACCCATGGGTGGCCCGAATACAGGAAGAAAATAGGAAAACCGAAAGCGACATATACAGAAACCCACCGGAGAATAACATAAGGAAAATGATACAAAATACAATACAAAGACAGCAGGCAGAAGTTGGTGCAACAGGGTCAAGGCACCGAAGCCTGCCCCAAACCGAAGCCTAAGAACATCCGAAAACTTAAATGGGCCAAGGGGCAACTTCATCATCACCCCCCAAGGCATGTAAATCTTCAATCCGTCAATATCAATATCAATCAAATATGGGATCATATCCCCAACGATCTTTCAACAAACCAACTTACAAACATATTTCAGTCGAATGCGTTCATGAGCGCACGTTAATCTCGAGCCACTTGCGCTTGCAAGTCGAGTTGCCGAAATGATAGGAGCCGCCTTCCTCATCGATATAGTCGGCAACCTTCTTCCACTGGACTTTGGCGAGCTTCTGGTCCCGAGTGAGCGTCTTCGGGTCTGCGTATAGGCGCGCGATGCGGTCGAACTCCTGTCGGACACTCTTATTCAGGAGACGAATCTAAACGGCACAGTCAGTAAATATCTCAGGCGAGGACGCACACGAATTACTCACGTCAACAGCGCTCCAAACCGGCTTGCGCACACGATCCTTACGCTCCTTGGTCAGAGATCGGTATCTACCCCTCAGAGTGGATTCGGCAGGCTTCTCTCCAACCAGCCTCTTCCTAATCTCCTTGTATGTTAGGCCCTCTTTCTTGCCCTGGATGAGGATGCGGTCATTCATCTTCTTCTGCTCCTCAGCATCGGTGGCACGGGAGTGTTGATTGGTGGTCTGATTGTTTCCCTGAGTGGCGACAATCGCTTGGGTCTCAGTCGGGCGATAGGCAATGAGCCGATTCTGATTGGCGTTTGATGCCACTGGAGAGCGATTGGTATAAGAGCTGGGGTATTGAGCTCGCTGCATGCTTCGGGAGTAATCAGGCTGCTGGGCTGAGAATTCTGAAGGATACCGGGACGAGACACTGGCCGTGACGTTCTGGGAGTACAGATATCCGCCGCCATTATACCGAGTGTCATCTAGAGAAGGAACTCCACAATCTTTTCCCTTGGCTTGAACAGGAGAGCTGGAGGGTGTTATTAGGCCACTGGAAACATTTTGTGCTTGGGTTATGAACCTATTCTCGCCGGAGAAGACACCTGTTGATGTCGGAGCTGACGTGATGGAGTATGCCGAAGGGACAGATTGAGGCGACGACCTTCGCATGGATGGGCATGGCGTGGAATAAACATTCCAGTCGAGGCCTTGAACAGCGTTCTTTGGAATCGAACCAGGACTGAGTGGCTCAGTTTCCCTTGGTTCACTGAAGTAACTTCCTGGCGAACACGAGACACTCATATCCGGCTCCGAGCCAAGACCAGATACTCCATGAAGCGCGCCGCCAGTTCTAGGAGCCAAGTACAACGCCTCGGTGTATCCACGGCCCTCCTCTCCAGCCATGGTATGCGCGAAAAGCTGGCCATACACAAGATCGGCGTTTGAGGAGTACTGAGCGTCCTCGGCGGGAAGCATCATCGGATTTGTGGACATCATATTCCAAGGAATGGTGTTGTCAGAGGCTGGAGATACCCAAGCTGCTGACATGCTGCTGTCGTTGCTCGGGGGCGTGGCCATTTGAGCTACGAGAGCTTTGTACTCGCGCAGCGGCTGCTGCTGCTGGAAGGGCCAGCTCTGCTCCTGCATGTGGCTTCCGTGCTTGAATTGCTGTTGCTTCAATGAGGTTAGCTTGTTGCAGTCAATCAAGCAGAGAGGTCACCTACCAGCATTGTCTGTGTCATGATCGGATTGCGGGGGTATGTGTCGAGATGAGGAGGTGTTGCAGGAGCTTGCGAGCTGTCGAAGCAGTTGTGGGAAGCGAAAAGCTCCTGTTGGGCAAGCTTCAATCCGCTGTAGTCGAACTGGGAGTGAAGAGAGTAGGATTGCGCCATAACTTTGCGCGGCACACAGCTTTTATGGTCGGGGTTGCAGCTTGCAGCAAAGATGCCCAGAAACCCAGGTGATGAACCAGGATCCACCTGATTGAAGCGCACCAGGCGTGCGTGAATGGGAACTGCTAAGCGTGGTGGAAGCTGATGAGCGTCGAATACTTGGTCAGGTAGCTGGACAAGTCACGAAGTGTCTGGCGATCATTCGTTGTAGGAGCTTGACGACTTCACGTAGGGTAGCGGTGGGTCTGCGGGAGACCAACCAGTCCGATGAGCTAGGTCTTGGCCTAGCGGGGCGGAACACACTCCTGACCCAGGTTCCTCGTGGCAGCGGTCTTGAATGGCAGAAGAAATGCGGAGACAATTGTGCAGCTGTCGTTCTCAAGTAACGAAGCTGTGGGCTCACACGGAACCTGATCAAAACAGCACATCAGCATCGTCAACCCTGCGCAAGTCCCGTGAAGATGCCGCCTCACCAATACTGCCACGATAGCCCAGGAGAGCCCAAAAACCCAAAGGCAGGTGGGCAATGGGCGCATGAACACCTACAAACACACTAAAGGAAACTTCTGCAAGATGATTCGAGGACTAGGCTCTATGCCAGCGAACAGAGGTAAACGCGCAAGGCGACTGAATAGAACAACTGTGTAGACGGAAAAGCAAAGACAAGCCGAAGCCAATTTTGGTATTACTCCGATCGAATCAATATCGACCAACTACTCACAGACAGCATGCACTGTTTATATCCCAAGACAAGCTCCAGTGTCCCTCGAAGCTGGATGGAGACATGCGTTTGAACAATCCATGTATCTGCAGCACTTCGGGAAGCAACAGAAGCCAGCCTGAGCTTTTCGAATAGGACCCACAACTACCTACTATCCGGAACTGCTGCCAGATCGGAGTCGGGTAGCCGGTACAGATGCGAGACTATCCGAAATGCGCAAGGCTTGTCTTGCGACCGCCACGAGCTGGTGTGCCATGGCAAAGAATGGGATTATTCATTTTGCCACATGTGTGTCATGTGGAGCAAATTGAGGTGACGGGGGGCAGATTCATCTCCAACGTGGCTAGCTCAAGGTGAAGGACAAATACCCCATGGCAGAAGTGCTGGCCAAACCGGTCCGTGTTCTTCAAGATTGCCTCGGCACTCCTATCGTTGCCATGCGGCTGCAGCCGAGCCAGCTTGCTCCTTTGATGCTAGCCATGTGTTCTTTTGTCGTCTTGTTTGGCTATCGTGCAGCCGTCGAACGGGAGTTTGCATGATGGCTTGGCGGCGGCTTTCCATCTCCAGATCACCAATAGATGACGGGCGCATGGTCAGAGCGTGTGGGGAAGCAAGACGTGGGCATCCAGTTACAGATGCATGTGATTAGAAAAAGGTCAATCGCTATTGAGCAAGTACCCTCCTTCTCAGGCTGCCACTTTGGTGGTGAGGGTCTTGAGGTGTGCATTCTTACATTTCGTAGGACGGACTCAGCGATATCGCACCTCTCTCAGCACTGACCGGCCTCTATGTCGATTTTCCCTCCTACACCACCCCTCGCATACCTCCCTACTCGCCGTATCACCAGCACTCAACGGCCAAGCCTCATCTCTACACTGAGTACGACTATACCTGGCAGCACACAGCCTGTACAACGTGGATACAGCCTCTCCATATCATCTCAGAGAACTTTAGCCCGCGATAGCCCCATTGCGAGTCATCTAAGATTACAAAAGACCCTTTCTAGGTGTGTGTAACATTTGATGGAAGCCACCATCCGTCCCCCGTGGGGGCACAAGCCACCAGGTATCACAAAGTGGCGGCTCTGCGCGCCATATGTTACGCAGATCATGTGCAAGGATTTCGCGGGCTAGAAAGAGCATGGGAGATGTTTCAATACGAGACATGACAGGCTGGGTGTGTTGTCAGGGCAGGTGTGTAACCTGCGTATTCAAGAGTGATCGTCTGCAGAACCGGATTGTCTAGCCGGCAGGCATCATGTTCAGGATTTATTCCACATTGCTGGGATTTTTGATGTCTGCTTAATTTGAGGCTACTTATTACAAGCACGCAGATCTCCACCTTTAAATCTTCGCCTTCGCCTTCTCCGGCGCCAGCAGTTCGACATCCCTCCATGTCAGCCCCAGATACTCCCACATGTAATGGAACCTACAGAGTACCCGTTAGCATGCACCCCATCTCGATCAAAGCTCATAACTTCGTGTTTCACGTTCGCATGGACAGTAGCACAACAGCGGGACGCTCCGCGGCGGGCGCTACCGTCAACGCAGCAAAGCGAGATGTCAGGGACGAGGGCGTATCGGCACGTACCTGTCACTGCCGAAGAAGGGTTCCTCCTCTCCCTTCGAGTTCTTGACAAAGAACCAGGGGCAGCCGAATGCTCCGCGGTCCAGGGCCTCCTTGGTGTTGTCGTTGAGCCGCTGCTTGTACGGTGGACTGTTCGCTTTCTCGATGACGGTCTTCGCGTCGGCATCGCTCAGCTTCAGTTTGAGTGTTTCACCGAGGAGCTCGGGGTTGCTGACGTCCTTGCCGTTCTCCCACATGGCTACGAAGAGGTCCTTGAAAATGGAGATGAACTCATCGGGGTGGGCTTCCTTGATGTAGCACAATGCTCGTTGGGGGAGGAGGGATAAGATGGGGAAGAATTCGGGCGTTTTGATGTTTGGACACCCGAAGTGGCGCTTTGCTCTCCCACTGTCATAGCCGCTGTATGTTGCCTTTGCGGGAAGAGTCCATGGTGGCTTGTTGCCTGTCGTTGGTTGTCAGACTTGAAGGGGATCAAGACGAGGAGAGACTATACCGCTTCCAACATTGATGCCGCCCAGGAATACAGGGATTACACTGTCCTTGTTAGTCATTTGTTGCTCGAAGGGCTACCATGATGAGAGCTGCTTCGAAAGAAGACATTCAATGTATTGACAAACATTGCGTGAGATGCAGAAGTGCGGCTTCTGGGTCTGGGAAATACTTACTCAATATCAACATCATTTTGTTTCAAAATTTCTCTATTCTTCTCAAGATGCAAAAGCGCAAAGTACGAGTACGGCGACACTACCAAACGTTAGCATGTGACGTCGTCACCGCGTACACCAATCTCAACATACCGCAGTCCAGATAGCACGTAATCTTGCCCGACATGATCGCAATCGGTACCTACTGAACTCCCGTCTGATATGATGAGAAATCAAGCCGCTCTTAAAAAGCGCATGCCGGGTACCTTGTTGCGCGCGTATGGAGCTGGCAGAGGAGTCGTCTTGGCTGCCGAGGTTCAGGAATAAGCTGTCAAAAGCTATATCAGTAATCACCACCCTCACCACCGCTCTACTACATGCGCGAGCAATGCGTGTTCCCCAGATGATCCGCACCGAGCCTCGGATAGCTACAAGTAGAGCTCATGTCAGCTCTGCTTCAGCATCTTGAAACCGAACAATAACTCGTTATTTTCGAGTCTGCGAATCCCAAGTGTTTGTGAAGCAAGAAAGAGTTGTATCGTATCATCACTATGGCGAAACAGGTTGCACTTGTTGTAGGAGCCTCGCGAGGCATCGGACGCCAAATTGCCATTGACCTCGCCAGGGAAGGCTACGCAGGTATTCCAATCCCCACATCATTCCAAGACCGCCAATACTAAACCCTCGCAGTCGTCGTAGCCGCAAAATCCACCTCCGACGCCTCCAAAACCACGCCCTTCCCCCCAGACCCCAACTCGCGCGACTCCACCATCTCCACCGTCGCCCGCGAGATCACCGACGCAGGCGGCGTCGCCACGCCCCTCACAGTCGACACCCGGGACTACGCGAGCGTGCAAGCCCTCATCGCAGGCACCATCGCGACGTACGGCCGACTAGACGTGCTCGTCTACAACTCCGGCGCAATCTGGTGGGCGAGCGTGGAAAACACGCCCTTCAAGCGCTTCCAGCTGATGCAGCGCGTCAACATCGAGGGCCTCTACGCCACCATCCAGGCCGCGCTCCCACACTTCGCGGCCGGCGGCTGGAACGCGCGTGTCGTCGTCGTCAGCCCACCTATCTACTCGCGCTTCTTCCGCGGCAAGACGGCGTACGCCATGGGTAAGGTCGGCATGAGCGTGCTGACCAAGGGGCTGGCCATGGACTGGGTGCGCGAGGGCAAGTCCAACATGGCGATTACGAGCATCTGGCCCGCCGCCGCGATCCAGTCTGCGGCCACGGAGAAGGAGGCGCGGGACAGCGCGCACGAGTTGCGGCATGCGACGATTTTCGGGGACGCGATTCTTGCGATGCTGAGGGCGCCGGCGGTGGAGGTGAATGGGTGTTTGGAGCTCGATGAGGACTTTTTGCGGAAGAAGGGCGTTACGGATTTTGCGAAATATAGTGTTGTGCCTGGCGCGAGCCCGAGGCGCATTATGCCGGCCGAGTTTCCGGATTTGAGTGTTAAGGAGCAGGATGATGAGGGGACGAGGATGGATAGTGCGAAGGCGAGGGCTGCGAAGCTGTAGGTTGGAGGTGTGGGTGCTGTGTATCAAATCGACGTGGAGGGACTGTGGTGTTTTGAGAAAGAATGCTCATGGTACTGGTCCATTGTGTCTGGGAGTCTTCAGGTATGAGGATTATTGGTTGAATGGACCGATTTCGAATGTATACTGTATATACATGTGCTTGATCGACAAAAAGGAAAGGGTATCGAATTACAACAGCGCTACACAAAAAACAACATCAGTAGAGGGAAAGAAACATCAATACTTGCCCCCCTCCTTACAAATCTTCTTGAACACCTCCTCCGTATGCTGCCACACAACCTCCTCTTTGCCCTCCTCCCGCATAGCCTTCCCCTGAGGCTTATCTGGCACTATCTCCCCATCCCAACTGACAAAGTAACTCCCGCTCCCCCTGACCAGATCCCCGCCGACAGCCGCGTCGCTCACGCTCGCCGCCACAGCCCGAGGCGCAAACCGCGGCGCCGTCGCAGCGAAAAGATGCCGCTCGCCGCTCTCCTGCTGCGGCACAGTCAACACCTTGGCCAGCTTGAAGAGGGCCTTGCCCAAGAAGGCAAAGGGCCCGAAAGCCTCGCGCCCGCCGTTGGTCTCCACGCCCGACGGATACGCGTGCACGAAGGATGTGTTGGGGAACTGGGTCGCGAGGCGCGACTGGAACAGGTTGGTCATGGCCGAGGCGTGGACGGCGCAGGCCTTGAGGCCAAAGTGCGTTTTCAGAGAGAGGTCGGTCCAGTTGGGCGTGTTTGCGAGCCCGGGATGCGGGTCGAGGACTGCGACGACGCGGGAGAGCGCGCCGGGCTGCGACGCAGAGGCCACGGCGAGGAGGGGCGTGAGCTGCTGTGCGAAGCGCATGCGGGTGTAGTAGTGCAGCGCAAACTTGCGATCGAGGCCTTCGGTCGTCTCCTCGCGGCCCCTGAAGACGAAGTAGCCGCATGTCATGAAGAGGAGGTTGATGTGGCGCTCCTTGGCCTTGATTTCGGCGCACACTTCGTCGACGTTCCTGAGTAGAGAGACATCTTTTTGGATGAAGTCGATTGTGGAAGATGAGTTGATGGCGCGCAGTTCGGCGATGATCTTGGTGGCTTCGCTGGCGTTGCGGCCCACGAGGTAGACGTGAGGGGATGTGGTGTTGCGGACGAATTCGCGAGCTGTGAAGAGGCCGATGCCGCTTGTGCCACCGACGAAGACTGCGACGAGGCCGGAGGGGAGCTGTTTGAGGGTTGCGTTGTGGGCGCGGACGTCACTGAGGGATACCATTTTGTGTGATGTTGTTCAACGCGGAGAGATAGGAAAGAAGATGGATTGGACAATAGGAGTGAAGAGTCTTTGGAGACCTTGAGAAACCTACTAGCGACTAGGAGGAGAAGCAATGAAACGATCAAAACTTATTAGGAGTGACTTCTGGGAATATACAAAGTGTTGTCTGGATGCGGATATGCGAGTTAAGTAGGAATAGTAGTCGGCTATGGTAACTCCGATCAATCCGGGTTTCGTCCGTTCACGCAACGCACGGCCAAGAGGGAGTAGCTGCTTCGAGGTGTGTGTACTCTGGACGCCATAGAGCTCGTCGAATAGATCGTGACTATGAGGCGGAGTTCCGTTAACAAAGAAGGAGGGTACGTAAGCATGCCAGTAGCTGAGTTGAGGTATCTTTATAACCGACGTGTTGTTGGCTATGGCAGAGGAAAAATATTGAAAGTAACCACGAGAAGACGCATACTAGTTAGTTCATGTAACTTGAAGCGGGTAATTGTAGTTAAGAAATGGATCGCCTATTCAGATTCTGAAAGCTTCATATCTATGTCGGGTGATGTAGTTGTGAAGACTCGAAAAGGTTCAAACCTCCGGCCTCACTCCGAAAGGCGCTAGTCAGCGTCCCCACCAGACATTTTATGCTCACCCCACATGTTCAAACTTCACAGCCATGACTCGAAAGACGTCTTATCTCCGCGCAAGATTAATTGCGAGGCGTCTACCAAGATGAACGGCTACGGTGATATATCCCCGAGTCTGGGTCCTACACAACTCGCCGCTGGCCATGCTCCGCCAACTCCACCACACGAGCATGCATTGGATGACATTTACGGCTCCGAGCCTTCGTCTCCGGTTCTATCTTCTCAGAATGGCCCTGGAGTGAATATGTATACCGACCGCCCGCACGAAATTCTCTCAGATCTACCCTCACGTCAACGTGCGCTCGACACAGACGCCTACCGCGAAGGCTTGTCGAACAGCAAAGGGCAGTTTGTCCAAGAGGGATTTGACGAAGGTTACTCACTCGGAGCCAATCTTGGTCTCCGCGTTGGCTACATACTTGGCGTGCTCCAAGGGCTTGAAGCCGCACTGCGAGGGTATGATCAAGAAGCTTATACAGAAGTCAAAGAGAAGCACGAGGCGGCACAGAAGGAACTGGCGATTCAGGAACTGCTGAACCAGACCTGGGTCGACGAGAAAGGAATCTGGAAATGGGATGTCAAAGGGGAAGAGGAAGATCCCACGTTTAGAGAAGTTGCGGCGCAACATCCGGTGGTGAAGAAGTGGACGGGCACAGTCGAGGAGTTGGTGGAGAAGTGGAACGTCGACCTGAAGGCGGTTGAGAAGAGTCAGGCACCGCATGAGCAATCATGAAGGCCTTCCCGAAGACTATATTCTTCTAAATTGATACGACCTGCTTGGACCTAGGGCGAATAGACATGCCAGAGCAAGAAATCTGGCAATGGGCTAGAGATCGAAGCCAGCTCGACTCAAACGACAACAATCGTCCCTGAAAAGTGTTGCTCTCATTCTTGATACCAGGAGTGTTGCGATCACTGCTATCTGGAGTGTGGGGCTCCTCGGGACATTCAGGAATCTCAATGGGTTTGAGAAGGCGGCCGATTTCATTTGAAATCAATGACCATAAGGCTCTCAACTGCACGTTAGAAAGCATCTCACCATTGCACAAGGAAAAGCTTGATCGTGTGACCATGTCGGATCGGATGTAAAGAAGGGTCAGCACGGACAAGCCGCGGCGGGCATCGGTGCACTAACGCCGTGTGGCCGTTCAACGCCGTCATTGACTTGAATGTTCACAAATATCACTTGCCTTCACTTCCTCATGCCTTACGTCCTTACACCTGTCATCTTGCCGTGCCATAGACAGCCATGATACATGGCCTGTCTGCTCTGAGACGAGCACCAGCCCAACATGTCCCGGCTCAATTGATCTCCGCCGCATCTCGCCCCGCGCGCAGCATCCAGGCACCAATATTTCGACGTCTCCAAACACAAGCATGGGAGCCTCTACGGCCGCCGAATCCCGCAGACCTTCCCAAACCGAGGATCCGTAAGATAAAACCACCATTCACCCGCCGGAAATGGGTGCGTCGCCTCGCTGTCGTCTCTGCGCTGCTGGGCGCAGGCTTCGTGATTGACCGGCAATTCTATGCCTCGTCGATTGCGCGCAGCGTGCGGACTTTCAAGACGGGCCTTGTAATCGGCCTCGACTACAAGATCAACTTCAGAGCGCATCCCCCGTTTGCAAACAGTATCGAGGATGTCCACGCCCGCAATGCGCAGCGCATATTCGACCTCCTCGGCAACAATGGCGGCCTGTATCTGAAAATGGGCCAGGCCATCGCCATGCAGAGCGCGATTCTGCCGCCGCAGTTCCAGAAAATGTTCGCCAAAATGTTTGATGATGCACCGCAGAACGAGTGGCGGGATGTGGAAAAGGTCATTCGTGAGGATTTTGGGAAGAGCGTGGAGGAAGTATTTGGCGTGAGCTTTACCAATGAGCCGGGCAAAGGCGTCATGGAGAAGACGGCGAGAGCCAGCGCGAGTGTTGCGCAGGTGCATTGGGCCCGGCTCGCGGATGGAAGGGAGGTCGCCATCAAGATCCAGAAGCGCGAGATTGCCCAGCAAGTCGGCTGGGACCTGTGGGCGTACAAAGTCGTGACCAAAATCTACAGCTGGTGGTTCGACATCCCGATATACACATTGGTCCCGTACATCAACGAACGCTTGATGCTAGAAACCGACTTCGAGAATGAAGCCGACAACGCAGAGGAAATGAGACGGCTCATCGCTGGAGAGAAGAGACTCAGTGGCAGAGTCTACGTCCCACAGGTCTACCGCGACCTCTCGAGCAAGCGCGTCATGACAGCCGAATGGATCGAGGGCGTCCGTCTCTGGGACAAAGACGCCATCACCAACAGCTGGCAAGGCAGCTGGCTCCACGGCAGTCCCGGCGCAGGCGGCAAGCCTCTCCCACCCGCCCCTCCCAATGCCAAAATCGACGACCACGCCCCTGACGGTGCGCCCAAGCACCCAATGCTCAAACCCGACCGCAGCGCCTGGCGCGGCAAAGACCACCGCGGCGGCCTAGGCGTCTCGCTCAAAACAACAATGAACACCATCGTCGACCTCTTCTCCGCGCAAATGTTCCTCTGGGGCACCGTCCACTGCGACCCGCACCCCGGCAACATCTTCATCCGGCGCCTGCCCAGCGGACAGCCCGAAGTCGTCCTCATCGACCACGGGCTGTACATCCACATGGACCCGCAGTTCCGGCACGAGTACGCGCTGCTCTGGAAATCGCTGCTCGCCTTCGACAACAGCACGATCAGCTCCATCGTGAGCGGGTGGGGCGTAGCGCACGCAGACATCTTTGCATCGGCGACGCTGATGCGCCCGTACGAGGGCGGCGACAACAGCGTGCTCGCTGAGCTGCGCAAGGGCAGCACCGGCAAAGACGCCAGCACGCGCGCCTTCGAAATGCAGGCCAAGGGCCGCGACGCAATCAAGCACATTCTCGCCGACGAGACCAAGCTGCCCCGCGAACTCATCTTCATAGGCCGCAACCTGCGCATCGTCCAGGGCAACAACCAGTTCCTGGGCTCCCCCGTCAATCGCATCAAGATCACGGGCTTGTGGGCGTCGCGCGCGCTGGCCGAATCCGCGGATCTGGGCACGGGAGAGCGCTGGAGCAATTGGGTTAAGCATTTGAGGTTTCGGGTCACGTTGGCGCTGAGCGATGTCGTGTTTTTTTGGAGTCGGGTGAGGCAGTGGGTTGGGGTGGGCAGGGGTATGGAGGACGATATTGAGGAGCGGATGAAGGTTATGGCGAAGGATTTTGGGGTGGAGCTTAATCATGGGGTGTTTGAGGGGTAGGTTGGGGAGTTGAAGAGAGGGAAGGAGGGGGGATGTGTATCTGTGTATCTGTGTGTTGGGGTGTATATATTTGGGCGCGGGCGTGTTGTGAGCGATTCCCACCTCTCCTCTTGTTTGTATGATGAAGAAATACCACGATAGACTACGACAAAGCATCGAAAGATATATATTTAGATTTTATTTCTACTCCATCCCTCTCTTGAACACAGACAGAGGTGTCCACATCCCCTCTCTCTCTCCGTCCAACCCTCAGATCTTCGCCCTCGCCTTACTCTTCTCCGACAACTCCCTACTCTTAATCTCAAACCTCTTCTTCGGCGCATCCTCGACAAACCGCTCAGCCAACGCATCCACGGCATTAACCACCGCAATCAGCCTCGCATCCCGAATCGGCGCATTCTGCAACCTCTTCATCTCCATCATGCTCTTGCCGTCATTGACCTGCAACTGGTCTTCCAAGAACTTGACGACCTTTTCTTGGAAGGCCGGGCCAGTGGCGTCCCAGACGTAGTTGTAGAGGCCGGCGGCGAGGAGTTCCTGTGCGGACAGTTTGCGGCCGAACATGAGGAAGTCGTTGGTTCGGTGGATGCCGATGGATTGGGCGAAGGAGATGGCGGAGCCGTTTTCAGGGACGAGCGCGAGGGCGCTGAAGGGGCATTGGAGCCAGGCGCCGGAGGAGGCGAGGACTATGTCGGCGATGCCTGGGACTGGGGGTTGTAAGAATGTGGGATTCGGATTGGACTGAGATGCGAGATGGAGGGAGAAAACTTACACCATGCTGCGCCGCCACCGACGGCAGGCCCGTTGAGCGCGAGGATAAGGACCTTTTTGTGGTCGATCATTGCGCGGAGGAGTTCAGTTGCTGCGTGATATCTATCGTCAGTTCAATCCCACTCATTTCATATGCATCGAACCCTCTCATCTCTTCTCCTCAACATCTCCACAAGAACAAGAACAAGACAGCAAAGAGAAAAAGGGCATAACTCACCATACGAAAACCGTCCCAAAAACGCCAACTTCTTCTCCGCAAGATTCTTGTGATTCTCAGGCTGTGCATTCGACTCAGCCGACGCTTTACAACGCAAACACACACACAAATCAGTCTCCGTCTAACAAAGGACACACACGTACCGCGCTGATCTCAGTAATACCTTTTACATCTGCGCCGGCAGAGAAGAACCGGCCCTCGCCCGTGAGCACGGTGAAGACGGTGTCTGGGTGCGAGTCTAGGACGCGGATGGCGTCGATGGTATCAGGCTGGGGGGTGTGTTAGTGAGGTTTTGAGTGGGTGGAATGGGGGCGGGGATGGGGATAGGGATGTGAATGAATTGGGTGGTATATGATGGTATCGTGTCTATCCACGATACGATACCATACGTGATGAGGCGAAACAGAGAAAACGCAAACGTACAATCAAATTCCCTCCAAAAGAATTCAGCGCCTTGGGTCGATTGAACGTAATAATGCCAATCTGGCCCTTAATCTCAAACTTGATATCCGAGTATTCTGACGCCATTGTGATACGTCGTAGATTCCTTCTACTCTTTTCTTTCTTATCCTCGAGGTATTTTCCTTTGCTCTTCTTGCTCTGTCCAAGTATCTTCGTCTCTGTCAACTACTGGCGCTTGGAATGAAGAAAAATCAACAAGACGTTAGTGGAATTGATCGTAGAATGTTTGTCCTGCGCAAGAATAGTGGAACGGCTGGTGGAGGTCGGAGAATGAATAGTAAGCTCGATGCTTTCCCCGCAGAAACGCGATGCGCAGGCCTCGGTTCGGCCAAATCTGGGGATATTCGGGGACTTATCTCCGGTCGAGTCAGTATGGTTTTGATTACGATTCAAAGTATGTATATTGATCTCGAAGTGCTTATATACCTACTAGCAAATGCTTCAATTTTCTTTGGGAGGTATGAGTCGAGCTGTGTCAGTGTAATGGTTGGTAAGGGATAACGTTTGGCGACTTGACATGCCGAGGCAACTCGCCTTTACAGACACGTAATCACGTGCACCTACACCTCCCTCACATTCAATGGACTCATGGCACTCGGCAAGGTACATCAAAATATAAACAAATTTGATTGTTGGTTTGGTAGTGGTATTTTTCAACTTCCTTCAGTCCACTTCCATTCGACTCGAGTTTCCTTCACTATTGATCTCCGTACTGCGAATGATGCTCAAAAGGACATCATCGCCCACTAATATCACGCCCAGCGTTCAACTACGTGTTTGCCCCGAAGACCTAATACCAGAATACAAGGTGTCGGAACGGCGTGATCTAAGAAGTACAAGAAGATAGGGGAAGGGTATGCGCATTCTTAACAAAGCAATTGAGACGGGCCAGCAGTGGTGTGGAAAACAAAGTAGAAGCAGATGACATAAAGAAAAGAGTATGTAAGGGCATGTGTGCCTGAGTCTTCGTGGTAGGTTCGAAGTAAAGAGTCCGGTAGATGCTTCGCTAAAGGCTTTAAGACCGCCGTCGACTAATACAGTACCCGACAAATTTTGTGTGAGAATCGAAATTGACACAATGTACGAAAAGAATGTCCCTGGGCTTCTGGTGTCGTGGTTTATGGCAAGCCAGTCGGTTCATCTCAATACGCATTAGAAAAGAGGTTCGAGGTCCAAGACAGTTTTGATCCTGTCTCTAGAAGTCGTTGGGACGATGCTGGCGGTACTCCCGGCTACCAGCGCTTGACGCTCGGCCATTGGTAGCAGGAACTGAAAGTCCTCTGCCCACCGGTCCATCGGAAGTGGCAATCCTGCGCCTATTGGAACCCTTCTCCAGCCGTTGGGTTCTCCAGCCCTCATACCACTGCTCACGGCTGGTCTCGCGGAGCTCAGCTCGCCACTCACTAAAAACGCTCTCCCTCAGCTTAACAAAGTCGCAATGCTCAGGATTGTACGGATCCGCAAAACCCCATGGGAACTTGCGTCCAATAACCTCAGGTTCGTACAGATCTGGGGAGATGATGGTGAGAGGCAGGAATGGAGTTTCGGAGTCTTCGCTGTGAAGAGATGCTGAAATCGCTGACGGCTTGCGGCTGTGGTTCTTCTTCGCGCTAGGTGGCGAAGTTGGGGGGGAGTGCGAATGACCAGACTCGGTAGAGCCGATCGAGCGAGCGGCTTCGGAAGATGATCGTTCAAGAATCCTATTCAAAACGTCTGGTTTTCCCTCGCCCTCCGAAGACTGATCGTACTCGTCCTCGTCCCGCTCATCCAGTCTGTCGGGGTCTTCTTCATCGTCCAAATCTAGGTTCAGTGCCTCAAGAGGGTCCAGCTTGGCTCGTTTGATCGTATCCCATACGCTCTTCTTCAGATGACGCATGTGTGCACCAGTGATGGTATCCGCTTTGCTAATGATGGGAATGACGGTAGTCTTGCTTTGCAGCTCACGGAGAACATTGAGGTCGAGATTCTCATCTAGACCACCAAAGATGGTGCTGGCCTTGCCGGCAGCCGACTTCTTGCGTGCTTCGGTGATGTTCGAATCCAGGCGCGCAGGGTCCAGTATGAGGAACACACAGTGAATATGCGTATCCTTCACGCCAGGAGAACGAACAACCTTCTGCTCCTCGCTAAAGGTGTCCTCGAACTTGGACTCGAGGAACGACGTGATTATGGGGAGCTGGAAGTCGACAATATTCTTTTCAAGACCTTCTGAATCCCACAGCGTAACTCCGACCCGCTCACCATCAACTTCCGTCTCAAGGTATTCTGAGGTGAAGGGGGAGTCGCCAGAGCCTACAGCCGTAGCTGGCGGAGACGGGGTGTGCGGGCGCTTCTTGGCGGGAAGCGCAAGTGCGGTGCGCAGGAACTCGATGAATGAGGACTTTCCGCAGCCCTTGGCACCGACAACGAGAATGCTTCATGCTGTGTCAGTCTGGAAATTCGCGTCGCGTATCTGTGTAACCTACTTGAATGGAGTGGGGTCCTTCCTTCTCCTGACGCGGCGGGGGCTATTGACAGCACTGTGCTGGCTGCTGGCGTAGCTCATGCGACCACGATGCGTCATGCTTTCAGTCCTAGGGTAGGGATCGTAGTCCATGTACGAGGGCGAGCTGCCAGGCATTGGCGCTGCGGTCGAGAGATGTGGGTTTTGTGCGACACGGTAGTTCTCGACCGAAGGGCGGGAGAAGTTGTGATTGTAATTGCCGACCTTGTTGGACACGATTGCGACGGAATCTGGGCGCGCACCTTCGCCTCCAAAAGTCTCCATCTGGGGAAGGGCTGAGTGGGATGGAAGGCGGGGCGGCTGCTTGGGGAGCATGGCGGCTTCACGCTGGCGGCGCAGAGCCTCCTCCTGGGCGAGGGCCTTTTGTTTCTTGCTCATCTTGCCTCCGGAGGTGCTACGGCTGCTGCGCAAGAAGTTGAAGCTGGATCGGCGAGGGCCACCAGGCTGCTGATCGCCGTTGGACTGGTTGAGAGCGAGAGAGGGACGGGCACCGGGGTCTGGTGAGCCTTCTTTGGAGGAGGCGACGGGCGGATAAGGAGATTTGCTGGGCGTGGTAGTGGCCATGATGGGCGGCGGACGGGTGGTCTAGTTATCAATGGCCGATAGTAGTGGTTGCGCGCGTGTAATTTTAGCAGATGAGAAGGAGGGCAGCAGCGCGGGACGTCGACTGGCTGCAGGCCTGGTGGGCAGACGTCTGGTCGAGCGGGACCGTGATTGGGGATGCGCTGGAGATGATGAAGGAGAGAGATTGAAGGGAGTTGCAGGCTGGCAGCTGGACAAGGTCAGCACCTGCACCAACGCGCATCGCAGAGGACTGTGCAGGGTGAAGGCCAGGGTCTGATTAACGCACCTTAGGCCGGCCGACTACTGCAGGAACAAAGGCGAGGAGGTGGGCCGCAAGCAACGGACTACCTAACGGGGGAGCAACACGGCTGGCGGCCAAATTACAGCTGTCCGCCGGCGGTGCGAGGAGAAAAAAGATGGACGAGCGAGCGAGGAGATCAGCCACGCGCGGCGGGAATGGTGTGACACGTCTTGGGGGAGCTGTCCTGGCGGTGCTGGCAGACTTGAGCGCAGCTCGTGAGCCATTGGCCCGCAGTGCTCGGCGGCGCGGGCAGTCGCGACTGGGGTGGCACGGCCCGAGACTTCAATGCGAAACGCAGAGCTGGCAGTGCTGCACGCCCAGCGAGCGACGGGTTGCCGTGCCCGTGTCAAGAACGCGACACTTTCGTGTATCCAGACACTGCGTGTGTCTACGGAATACAGCATCGAGTCCTGTACGTTGTGGCGCTGCGTGGTGGCCGCCCATCATACTCCCGACAGCGCGGCCTGTGCCCGATTCTTCCGCAATTGCGTTACCTTTTCTCCTGAGCGAACAGGACGCGAAATAGGGGTTCTCCTTGCCACTAGCCTCCTCCACCCCAGCAGCCGTGTGGAGAAAGGCTGAACGTGGAAGCACCCGTGGATTCCATCAAGCGATGCATAAACGCCATGTCCGATCCTCTCCAACGACCCGGGGATCATCCTCGATCGCGTGTTTCAAGAGCCAATCCTCCCATTGTATACATGATGATATAGATCCCACTGCATCTCGAAGGATAGAAGAATACTCCATCTACCAAGCACCCATGTAATTAGTTACCCCTATGCGCCTTCCACCACACCAGCCGGAAAGGGGCAGCGCTACGCACGTGATGTCTCAATTCTGTCATCTGTTTCTGTGCCGCAACAGAGTTCACCCAACAGCGGGCGCCGTCTCACGCTGAACAAACCAACGCCAGCGCTACACACGTCGTCTGTCAGTCGATATCGATAGTCTATCAGCTCAAAGTACCCCGCACAGTCGCCCGTCCCACTGCTTTTTCTCGGCCCGCTCAACGCTCTCGCTTCTATCAAGTTCGTCTAAAGTTGCTCCACTACTGTTCCTCGGAATTCCGCCATGATCTCCTGCTGATGCCCATTCTCCCTATACGCCTTTCTTGATAATCGGCTCAATTTCAGCGTTGCTGACCCAACCGTTTGGCGTTTATACTGCAACCAAACGTGATAGTGCTGACAGGCGGCCTTGCCAAGCCCAGATATACCTTAACCTATCAGCGTCGCACTAAAACTCATGTCGAACCAGTCTCCTGCTCTGTCTTGACCGTCAATCTCTCTTACTTCAATCCCTCTACTCATTGTTGCTTCACTCTCGACGAGCACCTCTCGCTCATCATGGGGCTGCTCAACGACTATAGCATTGTGTCCGCTGTTGCTGTACTTGTGGTATTATGGTTCGGTGGTAGAGTAGTGAAGGTGCTGAACGAACGAAGGCGTTATCTTAAACTAGTAAGTTGTAAACTCATTGTACTTTGTACTTGCGAGCAGTACTGTTTTCCTCGCTCTATCCTCGCCAATATTATCCGTCTCTGCTGAGCATCGTTGAGATGCTCCTCGTTAGTTAGACCTGCCTGACGGTTACTAGCCAGGTCCACCATGCAACCTTTTTTTCGGCCATCTCATCTCGGTCGGAAAGATGGCTGTCAGATTGCCAAAGCGTGCTCATCCTCACCTTTTGGTCGCAAACCTCATGCGAGAATATGATCTGCCCCCTATTTTCTACCTGGATTCTAGGCCGGCATCCTCCATTGTGACTATGGTCATCGCCGACCCGTAGGTTACAAAAGTTTGCATGGACTGATATCGTCCTGACACATGACAGAGAGGTAGCTCGACAGATATCCGAATCTGGCATGCCGAAGCACCCATCTTTGACAGAAGTCATCGAGCCTTTGGCGGGAAAGAAGAACATCCTTACAACCGAAGGCCTCCTCTGGAAGAAGTGGAGAGCCGTTTTCAATCCCGGATTCTCCATCCAGCAAATCGTGAGTCAAGTGCCGGTCATTGTTGAGTGCGCGCAAGCATTTGTCAAGCTTCTAGATCAACATGCATCCGCCAATCGTGTCTTCAGGCTCGAAGAGGAAACCACTAAAGTGACAATCGATGTTATCGGGCGAGTTGTGTGCGACCATGACTTCAAGACTCTGACGTCAAGTAACGAATTCATGGAGACGATGCGAAAAACCCTTTCCTGGATGCCAGACGTGCAGTCCATAAATCCATGGCACCGAAACCACCCTCTCAGACCCATTATGTGGAAATATTATAAGTGGAGGATGGATCAATACGTTGGCAAAGTTCTCGATGAACGATTCGCAGTTCGGCCAGGTAGCGGGACGAAGAAAGATAGGAAGAAGACGGGTATCGACCTGGCCCTGCAAGAGTACTTTAAAGAAAGCGGGAAGGAGGTCGATTCTGATTTGCAAAATGTGACTATGGATGCAGAATTCCGGCGCTTTGCAATCGACAATCTTCTCATCTTGTTATTTGCCGGCCACGATACTACGGCCTCTACGCTTTGTTACTGGTGAGTGTCATTCTTGTTTAAAATAGGGATTCTTCACTAACTATATTCTTCCCTAAGCTACCATCTGCTGCACAAGCATCCCGAGGCACTTGCAAAAATTCGCCAGGAACTAGACGACGTCTTCGGTAAGGGTGTCGGTGCAGACCAAGCACTAAAGGACAACCCCTACTTGATCAATCAGTGCGAATACACTTTGGCTGTTATTAAAGAAGTCCTTCGACTCTGGCCTCCAGCTTCTGGTGTTCGCCTTGGACAGAAGGGTGTATTTGTGAAAGACCCCACTACTGGCGAAATGCTTCCGACAGAAGGATTGAACGTATGGACAGTGTCCATTGCTATGCACCGGAGTGCCAAGATTTGGGGACCTGACGTGGACGAGTTCAAACCAGAACGTTTTCTGCCAGAGAATGCAGAGAGTCTTCCTCCAAATGCCTGGCGACCATTCGAAAAAGGCCCTCGTAATTGCATTGGCCAGGAGCTCGCTTTGATCGAAATGAAGGTTGTGCTCGCCGTCACGATTCGCGAATTTGATATCCGAGCCGCATACGATGAGTTGCATACTCTCAGCAATGACGGAAGTCTATGGGCTAAGGACGACAGTTTCCGGAAGGGCCCTCAAAAGGTCTTTGATGATGATATGTACCAGATCCTTCTTGCAGCTGCTAAGCCTCGAGAGGGTATGCCTGCAAGGGTAGCGAGGAGGAAGATGGAGATCTAGCATGGATCATTGAGGTATAGAGTAGAATAGAGTAGGGTAGAAATGGAGACTCCGAGCTTCCTGTGAAATGGACCCTGAGCTTCCTGTCAAACAGAGAGCCCTTCCTGCCAAACGGAGCCACAAGGCAGCAGCCCGCCTAGCGTGAGTCCTCTCCTGCGATCCAAAGCAGCAACCTGCGATCCCCAAACCCTAAACACGCCCTATGAATATACTGTATATATACCACTAAACCCAAGAATCTACCATCAAAAAGCTTCAGCCGAACAGTTGGCACAAGCGGGATTACCTGGACCAGCTCTAAGTATTAAGTAGGTTTCTTTGCTTAGGGTTTGATTCCGGCTCTAGGACATGTCTGGCTTCTGTCATGGCCTAGGGCGGATGGGTTCAGGTGGTCTTAGCTATAAGAAACATTGTGCCCAAGTTCGAGTCTGCGAAGGGAGATACAGGAACAGGAAAACCTTGGCCCAAGCTTTTTTTTGCACTTTTTTTTGCCCGTTTTTTGGGGGGGCACGCGCTGCGCACGCAAACGCAGTGTGCAGAACGTTGAGGAGACATGATGTTCTGGAAGAGCGTACCACGTAGCACAACGACCACAGAGATTATCTTTGCACCCTTCGATGGTTTGAGTAAGAATTATCTGAACCCTATTTAAGAGTTAGCTCTCAATAACACCATGTGGAGTCAATCTCGAGAGTGCCAAGTAGTAACGAACCATGAAAGGCACTTTTCTCTGCTTTTCTCGAAGCACTCGGTTGGGCCCACAAGGTCGTCATAAATGCCGAACCGCCTACTACTCAACTGACCAATCACAGTGTATGAACTCAACGCGTGCATCTTATTCATCTCACGACGACCGTCATCCTTCAAAATGTTCGCCCGTCCGTCATCACGGCTACCTTCTGTATCTGCAATGGCTTCCGATGTCGCGTTCTAAGAAGCCCAATATATAATGCACCATGTGGCGCTTTTCATCCTTTACGCCTTCGTTCTGCTCTGTACTGCATCCACGCTCTTTCAGCTCTTCTCCCGCGATATAGACATGTCTTTTTCCAAAACGATACTTCCCGTGCTTTTTAGTTCTTTCGTAGTTGCCCAGAATGCTTCTGTTGATTTGAATTGGTACGCACCGAAGAAGAGTTGGATTAATGATCTTGAACAGGTGATTAATGGGACGGGGACGAATGGATTTGTTTTCAGTGGATCTAAGTTGCCTGACGGAGTCGAATATGGGACGTACAATTGGTGTAATATGCCGCATGTGAGGAAGGATACATATGTCAAGGCTGACAAGGACTTTGAGCTGGTGTATGTGGAAGTGTAAGTGCCCCTTTACCTTCAGGAATATTGGAATCTGAGCTGACTATGATAGGATCCATCGCCATCATAAGAGAACTCCTTATGCGTCGAATACTTTCCCCAAGGAATCGTACGGATGGTCGTGTGACGATCAAGGTCTCTTTTACTACGGCCAGCCCCTCAACCCCAAGGGCAAAGAGTCGGCCTCGTCATACTGGAGCGTATACACGAGCCAGACCAATCCTTTCCCTCAAGCCGGTTTCAACGGCTCCTGCCAATTCCCCCAAATCACGAGAGAAGGCCTAGACGACTCCTGGCAACACGGCAAAGACCTCTTCGAAGTCTACCACGACGAGCTCAAGTTCCTCCCCAAGAAGATACCCAGCGACAAAGTCTCCTTCCGCATCACCAACAACGTCATCACCAGCCAAGTCGCCGGCATGCTCGTCGCCGGCATGTTCGCGCCCAAAGACACCATCCCACTCCTCATCCAACCCACCGGCATCGACTCCCTGGAGCCCCAATACCCCTGCCCCAAAGCCTCAGCCCTCTTCTCCTCCTACGCCGTCGGCAGCACAGCACCAACCTGGACCGCACACTTGACGGCCGCGAAACCGCTGTTCAGCGCCCTCGACGCCGTCTCCGGTATCCCACCCGACAACACCGACTGGCACAAGTCCCTCGACCACTACTACGACAACCTCTCCGCGCGCCAATGCCACGCCAAACCACTACCCTGCAGCGCCGCCAACCCTACACTATGCGTCTCGCAGGCCACCGCCGACGCCGTCTACCGCCTCGGCCAGTACGAGTACAGCTTCATCTACCGCGACAGCCCGGCGTCGCTGCCCGCGTCGGCAGCCTCATACGGCGTGTTCCTCGCTGAACTAGCGGCCAATATCCGGGCTGTTGTCGCGGGCACGTCGAACGTGGTGTACAGGCATAATGTTGCGCACGACGGGTCTGTGGCTAGGCTGCTGGGTATCCTGCAGGTGGAGCAGATGGTGTGGGTGGGTATGGGGTCGGAGGTCGTGTTTGAAGTGTATGAGCGGAGGAGGGGGGGTGGGAAGGGGGGGAAGGCGATTAGGATTCTGTGGGGAGGGAAGGTGTTGAGGAGCTCGAATCCGAGTTTGGGGGTGGTGGATATGTTGGATTTGGATGTGTTTTTGGGGTATGTAGAGGGGTTGGTTGGACGGGGGGCGGAGAAGGTGGTAAGTGGCTGTAAGGTTTGATTGTTTGGATAGGGAGGTTATTGTTTTTGTTAGGTTATTTTGTTTATTTGTTTATACGGGTTCTTGTGTTGATAGGTTTTATGTAGATATTTTGGTGGAGGTACTTACCTAGTTCTTCGTGTAATAAATGTTTAAGCAGACTATATTAGATTATAATTGTACTACCTAGCTACCTACCTAGCACCTAGCTACATGGTACACAAATTCTCCTACTCCCGATTACTATTCCGCTCAACCTCCACTTTCCGTCCTCCATCCTCACCACCAAACAAATCAACACCTCCCAACACCTCCCAACACCAACCCACCACCAAACCCACAGCAGCCAAACACCTCACGACCCCCCTGCTCCTCGTACTCCCCTAAATTCCAAATCCCCCTCCACGAATCCCATCGCCCCAAAACCTAATCCCCCCATTACCTCAGCACCTCACATACCCCCCCGCTTACCCAAGCACTCCCTCCTCCCCAATCCAGCAGTGCACACACTGCAACTACACCCTGCATGCCTCGATGCGTCGCCGCTGCTGCGCAGTAAGCAACACTCATCCCCACTTCCAACCAATCACAACGCCCGGATTAGACTAGCGGCTGAATCGGGACGGGGCTTTGTTTGTTGCACCGCGGTAACGAGGGGACGAGGGGCATACGTGATAAGGTGTGATTAGTTGTTGGGAGGTGTACATTGTCGGAGAGAGGGGAGGGCGTTGCGTCATTGAAGGGATCTAGAGCGAGATGAGCATGGGTGGAGGAGGTAGATGTATATATTCGTGAGCCCGCCGTCCCCGGGGCGGGTGGTTTGTAACGCGCATGCTACATAGGTACCTACTTTAAGTTTACTCGTTCTGCTGATTTGGACTTGACTACGTTGTGAGAATCGAGAAGTTGCTGTTTCTGCTGCTGTTGTTTGCGAAAGAAGACACGAAAAGAGTACTTGACCTGCCTTCACGAACGGAAGTGAAAGATTCCTACCTGGGTACCTAAGATGCCTCTCTCGTCCGACGCGCAGATCCTCGAGACGAGCAATGGGCTTGTGAATGCCCTCCGCGGTGCAGCTGGCGGTGCGCCCAAGAGCTTCAGACCCGGTATGTTGGTATTCTCTCAACCCCTTGCATAACCCTTTTGCATTTCCTTTTGGGCCATGTGAGAGGACGCAAAGACGGGCGTATGTTCCAATGCAGTCCAGCCCATTCCAGCACAGTTCATTTCAGTCCAATCCAGTCTCCTTCACATGTACAATCTCAAGTCGTCAAAGAAAGGACTCCCAGCTAATAGGGAAACGCCACAGCCCATGCAAAAGGCCATCTCCTTACCGGGACATTCACGCCCTCGCCCGCAGGCCCAGACCTCACCTCGGCACCACACTTCAACCAGCCCTCGACGCCCGTCACCGTGCGCTTCTCCTCGTCGACGGGCTTCCCGACAATTCCAGACACGGATCCCAACGCCAACCCACGTGGCATTGCGATCCGCTTCCACCTCCCCGATGTGAACGGTAAGCGCGCGCATACCGACATCATCGCGCACTCGACGCGCTTCTTCCCCGTCCGCACAGGCGCCGAGTTTCTCGAATTCCTCACCGCGGCAGGGGGACCCAATGCGGGGGAGGCGGTGCCCGAGTTTCTGGGTCGCCATCCAGAGACGCTGCGCTTCTTGCAGGACCCCAAGCCCAGCCCCGTGAGCTTCGCGACCGAGAAGTTCTTTGGCGTGAATGCGTTCCGGTATGTCAAGGAGGGGGTGGTGACGACGCTGCGGTACAGGATCGTGCCTGTGGCGGGTGAGCAGCATCTCGATGCCGAGGAGGTCAAGGCAAAGTCCGAGACATATCTCTTTGATGAGTTTCCCAAGAGGCTGGAGTCTGGGCCCATTGAGTTTAAGCTGTTGGGCCAGATTGCTGAGGAGGGCGATGTCACGGATAATGCGACCGAGTTCTGGCCCGAGGAGCGCAAGATTGTGGAGTTGGGCACTATCAAGATTGAGAAGTCGCTCAGTGATGAGGAGAGCTTGAAGGAGCAGAAACGTGTCATTTTTGACCCGATCCCGAGGGTAGACGGTATCGAGCCGAGTGATGATCCATTGCTAGAGGTTCGTGCTAGCATCTACTTGATCTCAGGGAAGCAGAGGAGAGAGGCATAGGAGATTCTTGTCTAGAGAAGCCATATAATTCACCAATCAGAGAAGCCATATCTTTTTGCTTAGTGAACAGTGGCAGTGTTCTGCTTGTGAATCTTGACTGTACCCTGAGGTAGACTTTGAAGTTTTGTGGTCTTCATAACCAGCCCTCTGGGAAGCAGTCATGAATGTGGACGTCCCAGGGCGTCGTTGGAATGGCAAGATGGCACAATGTAGAATCAGGCCATTTCTTCGTCATCTGACAGATGTGAAGGGGCTTGGTCTGCTCGGGATCAATCGGTATTCCAGCAATGACACAATAGTTGACGCCGCAGACTCTCCTGAATATTCGGGACATCTTTCTCGGTATTTCTGTATACAGCAAGCTCAGGCGAGGACAGGGGCCGAATGGGTGCCTAGAAATGGAGACGTCAGGGCACATCTTGGATATTCGCTTGAGATGTATGTGCTGCTTCATTCTTCCATTTTCCAAGAGCAAAAAGAGCCGTGGATCGAGCACTTGCATTCTGGATCGAAGGTTGATTGGTACTTAAGAAGCAGTTTACCCGTAACGGCTGGGCGCCGCAGTGACAACTGGAAGCGAAACCGGACTTGCAGATCTAGTGGGTCTGTTTCCAGGTTTGAGTCAACCTCAGCTGCACTGTTCCGCATGGCTTTGAGGCTTAGCGTAGAATGTAGTCGGATTTGTAGAGTCGACTACCTTGGCGGCCTTCTTGAGGCATGCACATAGTGAATAAGCGTGAAGAATGTATTGTATTGGCGCGAGGCATCCCAGAGGCAGATCTCGCTAGGCAAGTCTTCATCTGGACGAAGCCATAAGCAGTCTCTCTCGATCTGGCCCCCGAGAGATCTGAACTGCAGTGAACCTCGAGGATCAAGGGATGTCCAAGGCTGGTAAGAACGGGTGATCTGCGCGCTCAAGTCGAAGCCCTTGTCAATAGCAGTGTGATATTGTGTCAGGGAACGCAGATGCAATGCCGGCTCCTCCCTCACACTACGGGAGATTCTGACGTTTGCTAGCACGAGCAATGAGTAGTATTGGCCAATCAGAGGAATTGCATCGTGCTAGATCAGAGCCACCATGCGAGTCTCGGCTCCGCCCTGTTGCTTGGACAATTTTAGCAACCGGTTTCTTTGTTTTTCTGCTTTGTCGCAGTTTGCACATCGACTACAGCACAGCGGCTTCGCAGCGCTGAGGACGCCACTTAGTCGAACAACGTTTACTGGGCATCTTGGAGGTGTAGGCGACGCTGGTGTGATTGGGCGGCAGTAGGCGAGCGTGCCCAAGAGCTGCCGTGAAGATGCGCGCTCTGCCACGAGGACAGTCCAGGATTACGGGCGGTTTCTGTGTGACCAACAGCGATTGCGCATGGCAGCAGGGCGGTCCAGTACGCATACGGAGCCATGCGGCCAAGTGGTCTCCTGCGCAAGGGCATCTCCAGAGCCGCCGGAAGACGGGGCAGAGGGCAGGCTGTTCGATGCACATGGAACATCGCAAATCGGCGAGTTTCCATGTCTTCGCTGTCAGTGTCACTGTCGACGATGCTGGCTGACGTCGCTACCGATCGAGTGGAGAAGAAATGGCCCGGGAATGTACATGGGCGATCGCAGTGCCCCGCTGTGGGAGGGCAAGGTGTAAGCATGCAGCGCTGGCTCTAAGCTGGAGAGCCCCGGCTGTGAGGGGTCCACGAACCCGTTTTCTGACACCCCAGGCCAGGCGAACGTTGGCCATGCCCTGTTGGGCCAGCGGCAAGGATGCAGCTGGAGGTGGAGAAGGCGGGAGAAGGCCACACAGACCAGTTGGAGGGCCGCGGGAAGCATGACAGCGCCTCTCTTGGCTCGCCTGGCCCATCGCCCTCGACGACCTGCACACTGCCCCAACACCCTCGTGCTCTTTTGGGCGTGCTAACGGGCGCCCTCGATGCTTTTGTGGGCTCATATTCGCGTCCTGTAAGCTCGCTGCACGCCATAAGCTGGGGTGTGACCTTGGACATGGTGGATTACCGAGACAAGCCATCTCTCGACGTCGAGAAGCCATGCCGCCAGACGAGATGGCACACTACAGCATGTACAGCTGCTGGTGGCGCTCTTGTAGCGGCCTCTTGCTGCCGGCACAAGCTTCATCTGTAGTCCGCGAGATAAAGGCTGGGTTACTCGCGCCGTGACTCGGACTGCTCTCCACGCCAGCATACAATCACTCGCGGCTCCATCTATCACACCAGCTCGGTTTGCTCTCTTGATATACGAGCACTTGTCAACTCCAGTCCTGCACCGCCTCCCAATTTCTCACGCTCAAGTTCTACAAGCCGCCTGGTCGGCTCTTTCTACGTCTTTGCTTGCCCGTTTGGTCCTGTACCACGTTGCCTGCCAGGGTCACTGTCCCATCTGTATCCCTCGCTAGACCGCCGTCTCGTCAATTCCAAGAGGCTTTGCACCCTGCCACAAGAGGCCTAGTGACATCAGGCTACACATTCCTCGCCTGCTATCTGCGCCTGGTGCCCGTCTTTGGCTCCGCGCTTGCTTCACGTCAAAACTGGGCCGCCTCGAT
Organism: Pyrenochaeta sp. DS3sAY3a; assembly: GCA_001644535.1. Classification (NCBI taxonomy): domain Eukaryota; kingdom Fungi; phylum Ascomycota; class Dothideomycetes; order Pleosporales; family Cucurbitariaceae; genus Pyrenochaeta; species Pyrenochaeta sp. DS3sAY3a. Next base: position 1,069,998 of record KV441636.1, read on the forward strand.
CACCCCCTTTCGGAAGCGGCGACCTGACCTCGAGATTCACTGCCCAGCACTCTCCGGGGCCCGTGCTCGAGCCTGACGAGCAATTATCAATCGCCCCACTGGCCCACGAGCACCAGACTGCTCGATTCACATCCCCATCCGTGCACATATTCCAAGCTTGCCAGGCACCTCCGCACTCTCTCCACAGCCCTTCTCATGCGCTCTGTCTTATCACTCTGGCACTCACCGCGGGCCATCAACTATTCTGACCTAGATCGCATACCGTCCCTGCGCGGTGCTTATCCTCACGATGCCTCCACCATTGTCTCCTGGTAAGATCCTGGCCATTGAGATCTCCACGCGCACAACCTCTGTCTTCTCCGTGCTCGGATCCACATTCATCATCACAACCTTTCTGTGGTTCCCCTTCTTCCGCAAACCCATCAATCGTCTCGTTTTCTACGCGACTTGGGGAAACCTGCTGGCGAATGTTGCCACTTTGATGTCAACATCAGGGATCCCAAAGGATCCCGACCAACGCTCTAGCCTGTGCGAGTTTCAAGGTGTCTTGATCCAGTGGTTCATGATGGCAGACTCTCTTTGGGTAAGCTTTTTGCCTACATGGCCTTGGACTGTCTCTGACTGAAACAGGTACTTTGCATGGCGACAAATGTCTTTTTAGTCTTTTTCTATGGCTATGACTCTCGACAGCTGCATCACCTCGAAAAGTGGTATTTGATATTTGCCTACGGTATACCTGCAATCCCACCAATTGCATACATCATCCTGGATCATACAGGACATCGTATCATCGGACCTGCAACTGTAAGCTCGCTCCAACCCTCTCTAATGCTTAGCTGACGACATAGCTCTGGTGTTGGGTGGACAGAAAAGTCGACTGGATGCGCATCTCTTTCTTCTACGCACCAGTCTGGTGAGTGCGCATCTAAGTTCCATATTAAAGTAACTAACAAAAACAGGATTGTGGTTACGGCCACTTTGACAATTTACATCGTGACTGGTTTGAAGATCCACAAGAAACGCTCCATATTGCGATCCTTTACAAAGCATCCAAGAGAGCCTCCGACTGTAGACGAAGCAGAAGCCGATGAGCCCACAGGATCTCCGTTTGCTGGTATAGTAGTGACAACGCAGATTGAACACGACGTTCAAGGCGACTCAGTTGCGGAACCTGACTCACGTGACGTAGATGACGTGTCAATTGTGACCTTTTCAAGCACCAGGAATCTTTCAAATCCTATCGATGTTGAGGCAACCTCTTCTACAGCCCCTGTTGCTCCCACAATCCTCACACATGAGGAGCAACAACGTTCCGCGGGATCCCAAGATGCTCACAATAGTCGCAATGGATATAGAGCCACCGCCTTCGCTGCCATTGGTCGTCCAAGGTCAGGTGGTCATCCCCTCCGATCAAGGGGTGCGGAAGGCAATGCCGCAGCAATGGCTTATTTCAAGGTTGCTTTCCTCATGTTCGTCGCATTGTTTGTGGTCTGGGTACCTTCGACTGTCAATCGACTCTACCAATTCGTTCACAAAGATCAGCCAAGCTATGGGCTGAACATCATCTCTGCGATCGTCCTACCTCTACAAGGTTTCTGGAACGCCATGATCTATCTCTTCACAACACGGGCCGAGTGTAGGCGCGCTTGGGGTCTGCTCGTATCAAAGTTCACCGGAAAGCCACCCCAGTACCAACCACATTCAGACAAGTACCGGACTGACACCATGACGGGCTCAAGGGACACTCGAGGATCAGACGCCGAGTTCGCACTTGACGAAATACTTAAGCAAGGAGGTCAAGTCCGCAACTCTGAAATCTCCCGTTCGGACAGCGTGGCGGACGCCAAACCTTGCCGCTAAACAAGACATAGCCTGATGCGCGATGTTGCTCGGCGTCGTTGTGCGACGCTAGCACTACAACAGTGCAACACATTTCCTTGCCTTATCAGCTGCCACATATGCAGCTCCCAGCCACCCTTTGCACATACTGCAATTCTTCACTTCTTGTACCCACCTTTTCGAAGACACATGTGTCTTCTTACATATACACTTGTCCGTGACTGGCTTTTTCCCAACAAGCCTGATCCGGTCACATTCGGCGTTTGCGGGGTTTGCTTCTAGTACGACTCATGAGATACCCAGGGTATACGGCGCCGGGCGTAAATAGACGGATGTGTGCTGTGTGCTTGCTTCAAGATCTAGAGGATAGTGAAGAGGACGACGGCTCCTGAGTGTATGCCTACGGGGCGATTTTGTACAGATATTCTGAGAGTAGCAATCAAAGTCCAGCTTTTCGAAATCATACAAGTAGTATAACTATTGATGTTTATGAGATTTGTCATTTGCCATCACGCGATGTTGGCAGCAACGTCGAGGACTAGCTGAACCAGTGAATTCAGCACGTCACGTGATACCAACCATAAGAAACATACACGGTTCCTTCACCCACATTTGCAGCACCACCGCACATCCCACCTCAAAATTCACCCCCAAATCCCCATCCCAGTCGTCCGCGGAATCTCCCATCACCCACCAACGGCCTGGAACAATCTCCCCCCGGCGGTGCAAACGTCTTCTCGAATACAAGCTCGCACGCTCCGCAGCGCGAAATCGCAGCGAGTAAAATGGAATACGGATCCCCTTTGCGTGGATAGATAGCCAATACGACAACCTGATTTCCGAGACGCGCTGATGGTGGACGCCGAGTTGCCGATTCGGGTATTAGTCACCAGTCACGCTTTTCACGCTTGGTGTGTATAGGTAGGTAGGTATACATTTCAATGTGTACTATCAAGATACTCGGCTTGTGGGAATGTGGTGGTAGTGGCTCGGCCACTGGGTATGGAGGAGGCACACTAAGGCCTTGCAAACTGGGGAGGGGGTTTTTTGCTCAGGAGGTGCGGTTGCTAAACCGCACGGAGGAAATGGTGCATAGGGGATATTAATGCCGCAGTATTGGATTTAAATGATATAAAGGTGAGGGGTTGGCGCTGGAGAGGGACGGACATCATATCGAATTGGATATAGAGCACTACGAAGTCATCGTGCTCAGCATTCAGCACTTCTTGATCATATATATATATATATATATATATATATCCCGTCGCCCATCCTCCCAACCAACCTTTCCACCCATCAACCACCTCGCCTTTCCATCTCCCATCCACATCCATTTCCCTAACCCTCCCCCAAAAATGAACTTCCCCACTCCCACCGGAATATCAACCTACCACACAACCCCCTACCCCTCCATCTCCCCAACCCTCCCCTCCCTCTCCGCCGCCAACAAAACAGTCCTCATAACCGGGGGCGGCCAAGGTCTCGGTCTCGCCTTCGCAACGCACTTCGCCGCAGCCTCGTGTCCCAGAATCGCAATAACAGGACGCCGCGCCCCCGTGCTCGCCGCCGCGAAGAAAGCCATCGAGAAAAAGTACCCCGGCACACGCGTGCTGCCACTGACTAGCGACGTCACGGATGCCGCCGCCGTAGCCGCCGCGTTGGAGAAAGTAGTCGAGGAATTTGGCAAAATCGACGTCCTCGTCAACAACGCCGGCTTCCTCCCCCCCTACACCCCCCTCGGCACACCCACCTCGCACACCGACTGGCAGCACACCTTTGCGACCAACGTCTTCGGCACACACAACGTGCTCGCGTCCTTCGTGGCCTCAGGCCCGCCGCCCGGCGCCGTGCTGCTGAACATCAGCACCGCAGCGGTGAACGGCGTTGTGCCGGGTGGCAGCGCGTACGGCGCGAGTAAAGCGGCGGCGGTGCGTGTGTGCGAGAGTTTCGCTGTTGAGAATCCCGGGGTGAGGGTTGTGAGTGTTGCGCCGGGGTGGGTGAGGACGGAGATGCATGGGAGGACTGAGAACTATTTTGCGGAGATGGGGTGGGGGGAACTGCCGGCTGATGATAGTATGTTGTTTCCCCTTTTCTCTTTTCCTTTCTCTTTTCTTTTAGGGGTTTTCGGGCTGGAGATAATTCAAGGCGAGGGTACGCATGCTGACGCTTGAATAGTCGAACTCCCTGCCTCATACATCGTCTGGGCTGCGTCCAAGGAAGCAGAGTTCCTCAAGGGAAAATTCGTCTGGGTGCATTGGGACGTGACTGAGCTGAAGAAAGCCATCACCGAGTCGGAGGATAAATCGCTTTTTACCTTGGGTGTGCAAGGACTTCCGAATATTACTCTTTGAGTGGGTTTGTTGGGTTTATTTTGGGAAGTAAGAATGTTTGGGTAGGCGAGGCGAGAGGCATAGATTATAGATTATAGATTATATAAGATAGATGGTATCTAGAATGTTAGAGTTAGAAAAGCGTGTCTGGTCAAGGTTGTGAAGTGTGTGTTGGAAAGATTCGAATTTCTTCGTAGCCGATTACCAGCCACATGTTTTCTTGATGTTGATACTTTATAATACCTGATAATACTGCATGAAGAACATGCCTCAATCAGTTGGTTCAACGCCATAGGGTACTACTCATACTTGCCAGTATAAGCACTGCACGCACCGACGTCCACTGAGCCGATACCTATCCAAAGCCCAAGCTTAACCCGACATACAACTCAGAACCACCTCCTCCCCTCAAGCTTCGTCCACCACCTACCCTTCTCTCCTTCCTCCCTAGGCCCAATGAACTCCAACACCTGATTCTCCTGGCCAACCCTGAGATCCAAGTCGAAAATGTCATTAGCGCTTCGCCTTTCCTCGCGCCGGCCAAGACAGAAACTCGCTCGGACTCTAACCCCACCAGGTCGAGCTTTAGCAATTGGACTCAGGTACGGGCCAATGTCTTGCGCGACACGATATGCTAGTGCAGACGCGGAGAAGCGCGTTTTGAGAGCGACAGCCCAGCGGTTGAATTCCTGGCGTGGTAATGCTCGAGCATCTACGTCGGGGAAATGACCTGGATCGACGGGGTATTCGCGTGGTGGAGTTACCGGTGGGGGAACAATGACGAGAGCTTTGGACGCGGCCGATCGCGTGTCCATCCAAGATTGGATGATCTCTTCGTCCCGGTAGGAGTTCTCATACCATGTTAGAAGCCACACTGATATAACGAGCTGTTTGAGGTTGCTGAAGTTACGGAGGCCGATCATGAGGGGACCCGTGATGTTAGTTTGCGAGGAAAGGATGGGACAGCCGTTGTAGCCACATATTTTGATTTCCTCGACCGTGCGTGAGTGATGGGATGCCATCGTCTGGAGTAAAGGTGATGAAGCGGACCATCCGAATTGTGGCTCAAACTTGTAGTTTGGTGGCACTTTGAAATGTCGCCTGTAAGAAGCAAGCAAAGCGGCTCGGTCTTCTTCTTCGAGATTGTAGTTGAAGTCTGCATGCTGGCCCGGATCAACTGCTTTGAGGTAACGGCCTTGTGCACCCCACGTGTTGCCGACTGGGAAGGAAACGCCAATCATGACAACCTTCTTCAACGGGCACCAATGTAAAGCGCGTAAGATTTCTCGTTTTTCGTCCCGCGGAATTCCACCTTCTAGTTTGATTTGTTCAATCTTCCTCAAGTGTGGTAAGAATTCGGTTATGAACCTTCTGCGTCGGACACATTCTAATCTCTCCTCAGTGGTTGTGCTATCATCTGTAAGTGGCTCACCGTGTCCGGCGTATTGCGTGTCGATTCGAAGATCTGTCAACACCATAGCGAGATGCGCAACAAGTTTTCGTGACCTGATCTGTGTCTCAACAGACGGTTTAACATGATTGTAAATCTTGTCAAGTGGCCAACCGAGACACTGGATTTTAGAGTGTGCCTCCATGAATTCAAGAAAAGTGGTTTCGAGCAGGAAGACGTCATCAGGAAGCTTGGTGAGAGGTAGAACTGCATTTCGAATCTGAAACGCACGTAGATTTGGGAACCTCAGCCGTTGAAGGGTCCTCAAAAAGGAACTTGAGCTATCGTACGGATCGTTGTCCTTTCTTCGCCACAACACCCAGTCAAGATTTATGCTGGTCAGAGTGAATGCTGAAGATGAAAACAACCAATGCATTGGCTCAACCGGAGGGGCCAAGGCTCCCTGATCTACTACTTGGGGCTGGTTTGCATCAATGTAGTCTCTGATGTCCGAAAGGCTCTCCCACATGACCGCGTCATACGCCGCGCCCTTCGCTTTCAGTTCTGCATCTGATGGATGAGGCCGTGAATCAGGAAGTAAAACATCTGGGAAGAAATAAACCGTGGTCATAGTCCAGCCGCCCGAGCCGTTGTGCATCTCATGGAAGTGGCCACCTCTTGAGAGCCTGAAATCGAGGTTTCTCATGTCTCGACTTTGTATTGTGTCTAAATTGTCACACCTTAAGCGCCGTATGCGAAGTGATTCGAGACCGATTGCACGTCCTGGCAAAATGTGATGAATAGAGTCAGTGGACAAGTGGCAGCTCTCCAGCCAAAGCTTGCGGAGCGCGATGCGCTGGGGACGGTCTGGATCTAACAGTCCGGCTAGTAAGACGCTCGTGAGGCACCAATGCCCATAGACAATCCTCAAAGTATGTACATTGATCAGGTTCCGTATAGCAAGCTTAAGGAGGATGTGCAAACGAGAATCTTGGGAGAGAGACTCGCCATGAAAGGCCATGTGGGGGAGCTCTGTGAAGATATTGGGAGACGGAAGATGACATCGATGTGTGAGAGTTTGGACCTTTGAGGCAATATCGGGGTTCCTGCACAAGTTAACGAGGTTCAGGCGCAGTCTGTAATGGTCTCAACGTACACAGCCAAAATGTACAGCTTCTGCACAATGGGCGTATCATCGTGTTCGTCCGGCTCGCCGTAGCCTCGATCACCCCACTCTTGAGGTGTTTCTTCGGTCGAGTGGAGATGCCATTGGTCGGACAGGCATATGTTCTGCCACAGTATGTCGGTCGCGTGGGTGTTGAGCGTCCTGGAGACGAGGGCGACGTTCTTGAGCGTGGGGAAGGAGAGGTGGGCGACGATGAGCTGGAGCAGTTCGCCGGGAAGAGATTCGAGCTGGGCCAATAGTCAGCTCACCAGACGCGGCAGGGAAGCTTAGACAAAGGCTTCTGTCCGTAGACGAGGGAGAGGGGACGGGTGGAGCCAGTATTGCACCTGCGTCACGGGCAAGGCTTTGGGGGGGAGTACATACTGATAGCGCTCTATCTTGCGGTGGCTGCGCCGGGGCGGGCGGCGAGCCAGAGCTCGGGGGGTTGGCCGGCATATTGAGTTGAGGCGCACATGGACACGGCACCGCAAGGCAAAGGATGAAGAGGCAAGTGGCACGCAAGAGTGGACTGTGTTGACTTTCACATGGAGTGCATTGACGTGGGCGAGGCGGTGGTGAGCCTTGCGCGCGCGGAGGCAGCGTGGGGCGCGATTCCCCCACAGCCATCCCTGCCCGTGATGTGGCGCGTCCTCGGTGTCACTTGTTGCAATATACGGCGTGCACAACCACCAGATTTCCTTACTAACAAGCTTCATACACCTGGATTCTCCTCCGCGGCCACCTGGTCCTGCAGCCTCTGTCCTCGCTTCATCCTGAACATGCCAACACTCGGCTTGACGTCCTTGAACCCATATTGCGGATACAGCTTCTGGCCAGGCACATCTGCCACCAGGCTCACATACGCGTACGGCGCGTGCTCATCGATGTAGTCCACTAATGCTTGCACAATCCTTTTGCCAATGCCCTTGCGTTGATGGTTTGGATGCACCGCCATGTCGACGAGGATGAGGAAGAGGGAGCCGTCGCCGACCAGACGGCCCATTCCAACCGGTATCTGCTCTGGGCTGGGAGTTGCTGCATCAAGCATATGCACGCGCTCATACGCTACGATGCCGACAAATGAGTTCGCAAGAGACTTTGGCACCGCTTCGAGTGTTGGAGGCGTCATGCCTGCATCCTTCCGCAGGTCGTGGTAAACCTGCGGCGTGGGAAGACCTTGGAGGATGATATATTCTGGTTCGGCCATTGTACAGAATAAAGGTAGGGCGATAGATTTGTAGAAGTTGTGGTGTGTGTTGCCGTTTTGTTTCAAGGCGTGTAGAAGACATACTGGATGCCTGATGCAAGATTCCTGATCGGACTACGCTTCGGAGTAAATGCCATGCGGAGTATCTCCAGGCTTACTGCCCCACTATGTTCCGATATGCATCCAGAATATTAGTTGGAGTTTTTGAGAGAGGGAAAAGCGAGCATTCTCGATCTCACGAACGAGTAGCCTTGTGAGGGCAATGTTATTGGTGATGTCCCTGTCGGCAGGTGCAAGGCGCCATGTGAAGCAACTACCCGTTCCGGTTCCACAACACGTCGTTTCCTCTAAATTCTGCAAACACAAAATTTTTACCACCGTGTTATGTTGAAATCAACTCGTTTCTTGTCTGGCGTTCAATCTCTCAAAGACGTTGACTGGCACCTGTCTTTGGCCAGTCATCATGAACCAACCTGCAGGTGCTCAGCCATCACCACTTGCTCCTGAAGAGTTTGAGCAACGAACGTCACTGACATATCTTGGGCTCAAACTATTCCTAGCAGTAGCGACGGCCCCGTATCGTCGAGCTTTCAAGCTGTACACATGGCAGCCACTCAAAGAGATCCGAGCTGCGGATGGAGATCGGGGGCTGCTGATTTCACTTGTGAAGGACTGGAAGACGGAAAAATATGCTGAGCTTCAATCTGTTCAGGTTGCTGTGAGTATAGCCCGTTTAAATTCCAACTCTCTTGCTCTGATCTGCCTTTATCGTGCTTTTCTCGACCTCACCACCATACTAACATCCTCCAGGCCACCTTCTGTGGCGGTGCCGCATTCTCAGCACTCCCTTGGGTCAGAGCCACGAATGCCATATGGATTGCTGATGCACTGTGGTTCACTTCGCTCATCTGTGCCATTTCAGCTATCATCACCAGTATTCAAACCAAGAGCATTCTCGATGACCTTCCTACTCGTGATCAGCTCAACGCATCACTCTCAGAACTCGAAGTCCAACGGATGAGACGGACGATTCTGCGTTACAAGCGTACGCCTGGTACCAAGCACTGGATCATGATGTTCATATGGCAGGTGAGTTACGCCGTTCGCCATGCATGGAAATATCACTAACTTGTGATAGCAAGTCTACATCTCTCATACAACTTTCAACCTACGCATACTGACCTTGATGTTTGCGTAGATTCCCCTCGATGACCATGGCTTATGCTTGGTGTACTTTCATTGGGGGTCTCACTGTGTATATCTGTAACCCCTTCATCCAAGGAATGCCGTGGCAAGATCGACACAAGGTACGACAGTTGAACATGCTACTCAAGATATTGTTCTGATACTTGGACAGGTTGCAATCGTTTACCTTGCTGTAGGATCCGTTGCCCTGATCGCTTATCTTGTTTGCACAATTTTCGTGTACATGGGCGAGAAGGACTTTGAGAAATCTGTTGCTAGCATACGCAGCACTACACAAACTACTACTCGAGTCAACACGGACGTACTTGAGGCGGGCAACCCGCAAAGTAATGTTGGGGGAGCAGCAGGCGCACAGGCAATCCGAACGACTTCGAGTGTCGCGGACAGTGATCTCGTCAAGCTCACACGTTCGAAAGTGTTGATGAGCCCAGAGCCGAGGGAAAAGGTGGACCAAAGGACAGATGGCTCCGCTGTTTTCAAACGCCAGTTGCTGTACTAACGAACATGGAGGTATGATGTCTGACTACACCAACGGTTCGAGACAATGTTGTGGTCAACCATCTGGGCTCATGAAGAGCATGTGATCCAAGATGTTTAGGGGTCTTGTCATTTCCACCGAATATCTAGTAGATGACCAAGATGCCCACATCGGATGGTGTGCAGACAGGGTTTCGGGACATCAGACCTCTAGATGCACGAATATCAGGCGGCCAATTTTGAGCATAACCTCTCACAGTATGTGCATCAGATTTTCTCGCCGTAGGGTTTATTTCACCAATGGCGGCCTCTCCATCAGGACCCTTTTCCGAAGAGCGTGGCGCATCAATTTAGTGTTCACCTATCACATGCGGTAGCATCCTTGCTCTCCAGGTGCCGCAACCGGCTAGCGTCAGGATGGCGGCATGTCACAGCCAATCAATTTGAGCCACTCCCGCTGGCTGCTCTCTCGTCGCCTTCCTAATCCCGCGACAAGTGTATGCACACGTGTGAGAGGCGCCGTTGAGTCCTGGCAGGTGAGCAGAGGTTAATATGCAGAGCTTGCAAACGCGAATAGGGATCGACGGTTCCTCCACGGCAGGATGATGCGTGACTAGGGGTCTTGGGTGGCTCTCTGGCAGCAACCCGAGAGGGTCCCCTGAACGGTAGTGTAGGAGACTTTGTAGATAGCCTAGAGAGCCTGGAGAACGCGCATGATGCCTGGAGACCTTGTATAAAATCCCTGATCCCCTCCTGCCCGGTGACATTGAGGCGTGCAAGTTTTGTGTCCACGTTCCACCTTTTTCGTCTTACCCACTCTCTTTAAAGTCCAACTCAGACGATATAATGTTTATCAAGAAGCTTTTAGTTGTTGCAGCTTTTGCTGTAGGTGCTGTTATTAGCGCGCCGGTCAAGATGGAAGCCAGACAGGCACCAAGCGGTGTTCCCGACTATGTTTTGAGATATGGTAGGTTGTTGCTTTGCTTTCACTGCTTCGATAGCAATCTGAATCGCAAGAGTCATTCAAGGACTCCAGGCCAGAAATTTCAAACGGTCTTTTGCTAACGGGCTCTAGCACCCATCGTCTATCTCCACAGTGATGAACAATACTTCCCAACAGATATCAAATCATTCCTCGACCACACCACTCCTCGTGTCAATTTCAATGAAGTAGCAGGACCCTCTAAGCCACTCACTTCATCGAATGTTAACCAAATGGGCGGCGACGTCTACCTTACCTCCAACGACGATATCACCAAGAACCCGGAGTGGATCAAGGGCACTCGCCCTGATGGCCAAGGACGAACCAACGGAGCAGTCACTGCAGCGGTAATTGTCAATGACAAGGGCAACGGCAACGTAGACGCGTTCTACATGTACTTCTACGCATACAACTACGGCGGCGAGGTCCTGAAATGGAAGACCTTGAACTTCGGTACGTGCCCTTCACACCCCCTCCCTCCCTCTCCACACACCCTCTCAGCAAGAAACTCACACCCTCCCAGGCAACCACGTCGGCGACTGGGAACACACAATGGTGCGCTTCGTGAACGGCAAGCCCGAAGCAATCTGGTACTCGCAACACGCCAACGGCCAAGCCTTCAAATACAACGTCGTCGAGAAAGCCGGCGACCGCCCCATCGCCTACTCGTCCAAGGGCTCGCACGCAAACTACGCCATGGGCGGCACCCACGACCACCTGATCCCCAACCTGAATCTGCCTGGCGGCGTGCTGGAAGACTACACCAACCGCGGCGCCATGTGGGATCCCCTGCTGTCGACGTGGTACTACAAGTTCAACGCGCAGGCCAACAGCTTCGAGGCGTACGACGCTAGCACGCCCACCGGCTGGCTGTACTTCAAGGGCCGCTGGGGCGACCAGGAGTACCCGACGAGCGATAAGAGGCAGGTGAAGTTGTTTGGGCAGGCCAAGTTTGGGAGCGGCCCGACGGGGCCTGCGGACAAGCAGTTGAATCGCGAGAAGATGTGTCCTGTGAATGGGAAGACGTGTATTTTGAGGAGTATTCTTGTGCCGAGGACGGCGAAGAACGAGGATGTTGCTGGGGCGCTGGACGAGGTTGTTGGGTGAAGGGGGCGATGGTGATGGGATTCGGTGGGCTTAGGAGGGGAAGGGCGATGGAGGAGCAAGTCAGTGAGATTGACTGCGTTGAGATACCCCGTTGTTGGCTTTGACTGCCTATATCTTTCGTTTGTCAGTTTGTATAGGAGAGATAGAACAATGTATAATCGTAATATAGAGAAGGTGAATTTTGCGTGCGCTGGATCAGACGCTCTGCACTTTCTAGCTCTTCGAGACACACAGTCTACTCTCTATTTCGTAGTCGCAAACAATCTAATACCTATAGCTGATTCAATTTCACGTTCCACTATAGATTAGAAGTGGCAAACTTAAGGGGTGATGTCCGTTCCGAGCTCCACAAGGGTTCAACACAAATCCACCTGGATTTGCGATTGCTTTGGGGCCCATGGAACGCAAGAGCGTAGCAGAGCTCGTCTTGGAGGCCCGACCATCCAGACCACCCTGGAGGGACCTGTTCAGCGTCGTGTTAGGAAAAGACAGACCAGGAGTCGGAGTAGCAATGACATCTATCAAGGAAGAGTCTGTGGCAATGCCCTAGACTAAGCTTCTATGTCGAGAACAAGTTGGAGGGGGTTGTAATGTAGCTTTCAGTACGAGGCTTGCTGCGATACGTGTGATGGCGAGACGTGCGATGGCGATACGCGTGATGGGTTCTCGTGAGAAGTCCACCGGTTCGATTTCGATTCTAAAGCACTATGCAATCAATCACCCATTAGTATGTGTGAGCAAGGCACAGTATTTGGAATTGTTGATGTTTTCATTCGTGACAGAACATGATGAAATTTTCCTTTATTCATGCCCCCAGAGCTGTGCGCCCAGACGGTAAAGCCATCCTCATTCATCATGTAGGATGGAAAATAACCGGGAGAGGGATGACAGAACGCCCCATGCCGAGCAAGATACCATTTGTTTGCTTGCAAAAACCCCGTTATGACCTCCACCATGCAACTGTCCGACAGGCCTTGTGCCTCTACTCCGCCTCAGTCACGACCCCATGCTCGAAATGTTTACGAGGACTTGACGGTAGGGCCCTTGGCACCTGCTGGGGCGCCGGTTCGGAAGCCGTTGCTGAACTTGCGGTTGACGGTCTTGAGGTATCGCATGCGTCCGGTACCGGTGGTCTTCCTTCGCTTGGCCTTCTCGCCCCAGTTGACTGCGACATGTTAATCTTCATCCTGGATCGGGCTCGACATGTGCGCAGGTGAACACATACACTTGCGGGTCTTAGCAGCAGGGTAGCCGCAGGAAGAGCATGTGTGCTTCTGGACGTGGAGGGAGCGACGACCTGTGGGATCCGTCAGTTCCATCGTCTATACTCCAAGATTCGGTCCTCCGCGTCCAATTCCATGGGTATCAAAATCGGGGCTCTGAGAGAAACGTACCGCAACGCCTGCAGAGCGTGTGCGTCTTGTTGTGGCGCTTTCCGAAACTGGAGGTACCCTTCGCTGCATCGCAGTTAGTTTTGACAATCGGGCGGGACGATACGGTGGGAGCGCGGCGTACTCATTGTGGATAGGGACTGTTCGCGATTGTAAGTAAGTTTTGTGTGAGTAGTTATGGAGGGAGGAGGGCGGGCATACCTCGTGACGCTGTTGTTAGTATCGGTGGTTGAAGTCGACGGCGAGGTGGTTAGCAAAATGGATCGGAAGTTGTGGCAGGTGCCAAGAGTTGACGCGACGCTACTGGCTGAACAAGCGAGCCGCGCAGACTTTCTCGACAAGGCGCTGGCTCTCCCGAAACACCAACTTCAGGCCCACAAGAAATCCGATGAACATCACTTGCGCCCATCCCATCATCACACAAATTCTGGAGCAAAATAGAAGAGATCGCTCGGAGCGATAGTCATGGTCCATCGCATGGCCTCATGACGACAGAGATCATCGGCACTCCCCACACTCAGTATGCACCGAGCGCCTTGCTTCCAGTACACTCAGACATTGTGTGAATGTCTATGGCTATGCTCCACTGTATAATTGGTCTTCTTCTGGATCTGACCTTTGTTTACTGCCCCAACTTTCCTTCCGCACAGTATCGTGGATCTTTCAGCAGCAATCCCCGGCCACGTGAAGTGCATACTGGTCGATCCATGAATTCGGCATCATCGCCCATCAAGAAAGCCGCCGGGGATTCGCATTCTTACTACTATATGTAGCCATTGACTACATCTAGATAGTATCAGCTCAATTAGCGCACGATACACACGACAAACCAGGCCTCAAAAAGTGTCCAAAAATGTTGTCTGCCATTCCGACGACTTCTCAGATACCCACAAGAGCCAGAACAAAGCCAGAGCGACCTCAACATCTGAGCAAGAGAAAGATATATCCAAGAGCTTGTCGTAGTTTGTGTTGTATGTCTTTGCTGGCTCGAGTTCACTTGAGTATCTGTACATGTACCGTGGTTGAGTTTACTTCCAAGAGTAGGTCTTACATTTGCATTGCCGTGAAGGTGTTCGGACTTGCTCCCGACTCTTTCATACGTATTAGTGATTGTATTGAAACATTCCCTTGCGATCTGGAGACTGCTAATGCACGAGGGTCTCCGTACTCCGAGTCTCCAAGGCTTCACTATGAGCACCAAGTTCCGACCTGGCCGCGAGCCCCTGCCCTTCTCCTGAATACTAACAGTTCACATCACAGTAGTCTGCTTCATGACAACTCTAATTATGCTTCTTCCATCTTTTCTGCATGGGTATTCGGGCCTCATAAGCCACCAATGCGCTATGGAGCGTTGAACCAGCACAGGCCAGTCTCGTCCGCAACAGCATCGACAGATACGAAGGGTTCACAGGAAGCGGCTCGAGTCAAGAACCCCCACGCGCAGACGCCATGGCCATTGTTGGCGTCCCACGTTGCCATCTTGCTGTTGTCGCTACCCCAGATTGACCAAACTGAAGATATCCCAAGAGAACGGTCCATGGCACCCAGACCCTGTGGGCGTGGCATCATTTCATCACGCCTTATCGAGCCCGCTATCCGACCAACGAACCAGGCGCGTGCTCTCAGAAGCGAATGGTGGCATGGAGGCACTTTTTGATGTCGTTGCCACTCTGACCAATCACAGGCCGAAACGTGAACTCGTGCACGTCTTCTGTGGTGCAGCTCTGACAACGCCTCCCGCATGGCGTCTCATGCTAAGCCAATGCACAAGAGTCTCGTCCGAGTCTCGTCGACTTCTGACAGGGTCATCTGCCAATTGATATTGAGCGGCATGGCACTCTTTCTCTTGCCTCTGCTTGTGTAAGTCTTTGGGCTAAGCCAGGCCACAAAAAAAGAAACAAGCCTGCAGCACGTTGTCTGCTGCAGGCCTTATATCCGACCACAGCTCATGTCTTGTTGTAGCTGCCTGACACCTGCACTGCCGATCGAACTGCTTTCATTTGTACTCTCTGTCCCTCCACGCTGACACAGCTTTGGTCATTCCGTCCTTAGACACTTCTGTAGCCTACGGGCGTCACCTTCCCATCAGAGCATTCTTCTCCGGACCCGATGTTATCGTTTGGGCGTGTTGGAAATGCGGCATACCGCGACGTGCCGGGTGTCTACGTGAGTGACATTGCTTGGTCACTCTCGAACGGACTACTAACGAGCCAAGACCCACATCGCAGATCCAAATGAACGTCGTCGCATGGCCCTCGCAGAAGTCGACAAGGTTAGCAATGATAGTAGCATCTCACGACTTCGGCTAACCCTTCGGTTGACAGGCACCCTTTGGTTGGTACCACGTTCGCCTTGCCGTTGTCACCGGTATTGGATTCTTCACAGATGCATACAGTGTAAGTAGGATCCATCAAAGATACTGGTCGTATTTAACAAGGTATCAGTTGTTTGCAATCAATCTCGCTGTCATTCTGCTAGGCATTGTCTACTGGCAAGATGCCGAACACCGTGGAGTCATGCCACATGACGCAGATACAGCCATCAAAGTGGCCACTTCAGCAGGTGCGATCTTTGGTCAATGTATCTTTGGGTACATGGGCGATCTCTTAGGACGCAAGAAAATGTATGGAGTCGAGCTTATGATTATCATATCGACAACACTGGCCCAGGCACTGGCTGGCGAATCGACTACCCTTTCTGTTGTCGGAGTCCTCATCTTTTATCGAGTAGTCATGGGAGTCGGTGTAGGTGGCGATTGTAAGTCTTCCTTGGGTATACAATTTAAATGTTTGTATGCATTCTTGCTAACATCTACTGACAACAACCAGACCCACTCAGTGCAGTTATTACTGCGGAATTCTCCAGCACCCGATACCGAGGAGGCATCATCGCAGCAGTATTCGCTATGCAAGGTCTTGGCCAGCTCGCTGCTTCACTGGTGACACTGATCGTAGTTGTGATCTACAAAGATCATTTGATCACAGTAGCTTCTGTTGGCGAGTGTGTCGGCCAGTGTGCTTTGACAGTCGACAAGATGTGGCGAATCATCATCGCCTTTGGTGGAATTCCAGGATGGTTCGCTCTCTATTACCGCCTTACAGTACCTGAAACGCCACGCTATACATTCGATGTACTCTACGACGTCGAAAAGGCTTCGGTCGATGCCCGCAAGTACCGATATGGCAAGCAAGGAAACGTTGTGAATCCCGTCACACAAGCCAAAACTCGCAGCGAAATGGCAAAGTACAAGACCCCTCGACCAACGATCAAAGAGGTTCTGCGTTTCTACTCCCAGAGACGCCAGGCCATGTGGTTATTCGGAACGTCCATGTCCTGGTTGTAAGTCTCCCACTTCCCTACCCCAACAATCTCCTAAGAAACCACATAGTTTCCTCGACCTCGCCTTCTACGGTCTCGGCTTCTCATCCGCATCCCTCATGTCCACCATGGGCTTCGACCAGCGCGACAACCTCTACCTCTACCTCCGCAACACGGCAACGGGGCAAATCGTGCTCATCTGCGCCGGCGCCCTGCCCGGCTACTGGCTCACCGTCTTCACCGTCGACGCCATCGGCCGCAAGCCCATCCAAATCGCCGGCTTCGGCATCCTAACCATCATCTTCTGCGTCCTCGGCTTCGCATGGCAAGGGCTAACAAAAACACACCTCCTCGTGCTCTACGTGCTCGCGCAGTTCTTCTTCAACTTCGGCCCCAACGCCACCACCTTCATCACGCCGGCTGAGATCTTCCCCACGCGCGTGCGCTGCACGGGACACGGCTTCAGCGCCGGCATGGGCAAGCTGGGCGCCGTGTTTGCGCAGATCTTCTTCGCGCCCATGATCAAGCGCGGCGCGACGCACGACAACCCCACGCCCTGGATCCACGGCGTCATGCAGATCTTCGCGCTATTCATGTTCCTCGGCATGCTCACGTCGCTGCTTGTGCCTGAGAGCAAGCGCGCGCGCCTCGAGGAGCTGGCGGGCGAAAAGGACGACGTGTATGAGCTGCAGGCGAGCAATTGGCGGAATAGAGGGGGTGTGGCGGCGGGGGCTACGGCTGTGGATGTTGAGGCGCCGGCTGGGGTTGTGGCGAGGGGGAGTGGGAGCGCGACGAGTGGGAGGAGTACGGAGGGGATTATGGGGGATGGTGATGTGGAGAAGAAGTGGTGGAAGGTGAGGCAGGCGGAGGTCCAACCTCATGCCTTTTGAGCTGTTGGGGGAAGAAAGGGGTGGGAGTTGACTGCAGGCATTTAGCGCGGCGTTTATGAGTTACCATCTTTTATGTTTCTTCTGGCACTGGGTTGGGTTGACTTTTGGATTTTCTTGTCTTGTCTCGTTTTCATTTGTAGTATACTTTTCCCCTTTTCCGTCGCTCTATACCCTTCGTCAACAGACTGCTTCCCAATCATAATTGTACATAAGATAGATTGTACCATCATCATCTTCCTTACTTCATTTCCAGAGACCTTGTTTCCACCAACACGAAATCCGCACATATCCCTCCTCAGCCCTCCCCACCAGCCCCCCTCTCAAACACCCTCACACCCCCATCCCCCCCAACCCGATACAAAAACTCCCTCCCCCTCCCCTCTTCACTACCCCTCTCATCTCCCATCCCCAAATCCATCCACCCACCACTCTGCTCCGTAACCCTCACCACCCCACTAACATCCCTCGCAACCCCCGTATCCAGCACCCGTACCCCCACAATCCGACGACTCATATGCGCACACCGCACCAAGAAATTGTGCTGCGCGAGCTGCAGCGGCTGGGGCGCGGCGCCCGCGCTCGCACTGAGCAGCGGCGTGTCGGATTGCACGTGTGTGAGGATGTGGGAGACGGGGGGCAGCGTGTGCAGGGTGCTGAGGAGGGAGGTGAGTGTTGTGGGGGAGAGGGCGGGGTCGAGCGCGAGGAGGAGGTCTGGGTTGTCGAGGATGAGGAGGGTGCGGCGGGACAGGGTGGAGGCGAGGGAGGATATGGCGGTTTCGAGGGTGGTTTTGAGGTGCGATGTGTCGAGGGAGCCGAGCGTGTAGTGGCCTTTTGTCTCGGTGGTTATGCTCGCGGGGTTCATGCTAGTTGCGGGTACGGGTGGTGTTGCTGGAACTTGTGTTGGTGGTCCTCTGGCCAGAGGAGGGACTCCGCGCTCAGACAGTCCTCTTGCAGGCAATCCTCGCGCTGGTAGACTCTGCGGGCCCCTAGATTCTGGTATCCTGGTCGCCGTCGCATTCGCACTGGGACTCGCACTTGGCTTCGCGCTCTCCACTACTTGCCCCAAACACATTCCAGACAAGCCATCCACGAAGCAGAACCTCCCCTCATTCTTGAGCTGCTCCAAATCCAACCCTACACCCTTCCTAGCCTCTTGTCTCCAGAAGTCGTATTCTCTCATCCAGCTAACAAGGACAATGTTGTGCCCCTCCTCCACCCCGCCATTGTGTGAGACATGGTTGTTTAGCGCATCGCACAGGAACCGTATTATGAGCCAGTTCGCGCTAGCGCCGAGAGTACTTGTGAGGAGTAGAAGTGATTCTTCGCTTGGTAGGTGTATCGAGGGCTGCAGGAGAGGTGGTATGCGTGTAGATGGTGGCATGGTGGTGCAAGAGCGAGAGTAAGAAGTTATGAGCTGCGCCGAGGTAGAAGGTTTATTTGTTATCGATAAGACCGATAGTTCACTGCTAGAGGTTGGAGCACTCGAAGGTCACTTGCACACCTGTTACGCCATCTTCTTGGGTCTAAGTACTCCCGTTCATTACTATCACTAAGTTGTAACTTTTCATCCGTCCAAATCATGAGACTCCTCGTGCGAGCCTCTGGAACGTCGCAAACTGCAACCCAAAGGTGTAGAAAACTCCCTCCCTGGGTATTCGCAATAGAAAGAAAAGACCTCCCATCCAAGCCACCGAATGTATTGTATCATGACCAATTCTTCCCAAATTTTAGACTGAGCCTCGCGCCCAGGACTTTCCAACCCATTAACCCGAACTAAAAACCAAAAGTCTGTCCAGTGCTGACACGGCAATCGTAACCGCACTTTAGTCCTTGAAGAGCGAAAGTCTTTCAAAAATTGACATGGCCGCTGTTTTGATAACCACGTTAAGCTCCTCCTGCTTTTCTGCCTCCACACCCTCGACCTCTGGTTGACCAGTTTCGAGAGATCGGAATCCGCCAGGTTCTGAATTGGCCGTTGTGTCAACGTTCAGATTTTCCTTTCCTTGCTCTTCGCCCTTCATACCCTCATCATCCTCCTTCGCAGCCTTGTCCCCGCCCTTAGCACTGCCATTGACTTCTACATGCTGCAGTTCAGTTTCAGAAAGTTGAAGCCTACTCAGTGCCAACATGGTCGTAGTCTCAATGTCCGGGCTGATCTTCACGTGTGAAGCAGTGCCATTGATGGCTACACCAGAAGTAGTTCCTGTACAGGTAACTTTGCCGCCGTTGATGACAGTGTTTGACGTGCTTCCGGTGGGCGGAGCTGTACCGTTTTTGAGACTATTCGAAGCGAGTCTTCTGGTGGTAGGCGTCCAATCGACGATTGTAGCAGGAGTGAAGTCCGAGGCACCATTGCTGAGATCCAACACGTCGCCAGGTTGCATGCTTGCAACCACAGCCTTGACAGTTTCTGCTGCAGCATCCAGCTTTTTTCCAGTCTTCTTCGTTTGACTAGAGGGACTCTGTCGCTTGTATGGCTGAATGGTAATTGAACCCCGACGATTCGCTCCCGCAATCTTTCCGAGGTCATCAGGAAACAACCAGGGAAACGAAATAAGAGGCATCTGCGCTGGTGTCATTTCTCGCAGCGCTTTCTCCTGGCCATCGACGACCGTCACTGTTCGGCATTCTTCCAAGGCAGCCTCCACCTCTTTCGCAGTGACCATGTACATGGCTGCAGCGAATGGTCCGAAGTCTACTCGCTCTCCTACACCGGCACCAGGACCAGCACCAGCTTCGGCGCGACACATATCTCG
The DNA here is from genome assembly GCA_001644535.1 of Pyrenochaeta sp. DS3sAY3a. NCBI lineage: Eukaryota > Fungi > Ascomycota > Dothideomycetes > Pleosporales > Cucurbitariaceae > Pyrenochaeta > Pyrenochaeta sp. DS3sAY3a. Next base: position 1,090,056 of record KV441636.1, read on the forward strand.
GAAATGGGTTTTCAGAGCACAGATAGTCCTCCCAAAATCCTCCACGAATTTGTACTTGTTTGTCTCGTGATTGTGCTCCAAGACAAAGACGCTCCAAGCCTCAAATTCAGTCTCAATGCCATGCTTGGCCATCAAACGTCTCAAGGATTCGTCATACAGTAGCTTGATCTCTGCTGCTTGTTGCAAGATTTCAGCGTCAAGGTCAAATGCCTGAAGGACACGTTGGTCAAAGGGATTTTCATACTGTGCCGCAAAGGCGACCAGCTCAACTCGATCATATAGTTGTCCCAGAATCTTGCCAGACTTGTAGATTTTATCGTCTGGTACGTACTTCTTCTCCATGAAGTGAGGCCATTTGCACGGGCGGAGGTCATTGGTCAACACAGCTGGAATGCCACTCTTGTTGTAGTCAACGGCTTGAGAGTGCAATTTGGCCAACTCCAGACAGGTCTCATGACCTACTCCTCCAAGATAATCCGCTTGTGCGAGATGAGCATGCGCGATCTGACCAAGGCTGTTGTTCTTCATATATGTAACAAAGAACTCGGTGATGTCTGCGACTGATACAGGTCTATCAACCTCGGGTGGCTTCTCTGGAGTGAAGTCCATTGGTTCGACGTTGATTATCTCGGGAATCAGGTCTTTGTCCCAGAGGACCATGTAGTCATCACCGTCAAGATCGCCTCCAGAGCACATTGATGCCAGATCCCGATCTCCAGTCTGTGGAAATACCACAACATTCTTGTGATGATGTAGTTCAGGGACATCGACTGCACGGACGACCCGGACGTCACCTGGATGCAGAGAAGGGTTGCGCGCAAGGATGCAGACACCTTTGATAACCTTGTAGTGGCCCTTTTTCCCACTGCTGGTGTCATCGATTTGGATGAAGATCTCTGGGAGGCTTGCGAGCTTCTCATCTCTAGCTGCGCTCGGAGGAGGCTGCGCGTGATCGAAATGGCCTTTCAGTATCGCAGTTTCATCGACGCAGCCGAGAACAAAAGCTCCATCGTCGATCGCGATGCGGGCCCTCTCCTTCAAGTGCTTGATAGCATGAGCACGCCAAAGCTTGAGCAGCGATTTGACGAATGGATCGCACATGAAACCATCAAGAACCATTCTAGCCATAGTGAGGGTTGTTTCATTTTGATCGATGTGCCTCTGCAGTCTGTCTATAGCGACTTCTTCGACGAACATGGCTCGCGCGTAATCATCAACCATTTGTTGTTGCTTCTTGATAATGATCTCATCACGTACGCCCAAGGTAGATAGTACCATGATGATTTGTCGATTGAAGAAGGGAGTCGAAAGACTGGACGATCGAATGATCTCGAGGCGGGTGGAGTGCGCTTCAAACTTCTGCTGGCTCGGTCGAATGTGAATTTCACTGCCTTTGAGTGTTGGGTCGATGGCTAGCACACCTTTGTAGCCTCCAAGGCGAAATTGATACAAGGATGGAGGGTCATTAAACGCATTCGACAAGCCGAGATCCTGTGCCGCCATTGATGCAATGAATGATGATAGCTTGCCCACACCATCACTGAATACGTGACCATTGCGCTCAACGTCGTTGATATTCACGATTTTGGCACTTGTTGCAATGGCTCGGGTTGTTGAGAAAGCTTGTCCTAACCGAGCACCATATTTGGCCACAGATCGTATGTGATCAAAGTTACCTAGGGATGAGCGAATGTCGTCAGCAGATCTGAGTGATGTAGGAGCATAGAAATAGGCTCCATTTTCCCGGAATTGTGAGTTCCCGAAAGCCAGAAATTCATAGTACCTCCCAGCTACAACGATGCCGTTCTTCATCGCTCGACGAACCCGTTCGAATGTTGCTTCGGCCCGGTCATTAGGCATAGTGCGTAGGGGACCCTCAGTCTTCTCATCTGAGAACTTGACGCGGATGAAGCGATCAGCAATTATGGAGTGCTGTCGAGTAATTCGATTGGACGTTTCCATCACTGGGGTGTTGACATGCATTGTCGTGGGAGTAATGACGACAGACTGCTGGAGTACGCAATAGTTCGGCATTGAACGTCTTCGTAGGCGACTTGAAACCTCCATGTTGAATATCTCCATTGGATCATGGTGGACAAATTTCTTGTTCGCAACCTTTTCAAGAAGTGAGGTAGCCTGGCTAGGGTCTAGACCATGTAGCTTTTCTAGGAACATTCTTGTGATATTGTGCTCCTTGAGAAAGCCGTTAGAAAGACATGCTTCAAGCTGGTACCGTACTGGGAAGCTCAAGTGAACCTGATCTGCAAGCAGGTGAGTGAAAAGGGATGGTTGATCCTCATGAGAGTCAAGATGCGGATGAGTTTCAGAAATCTCATCATGCAGCAGTTTCCAGACAGCAGAGGGCGAGCGAGCTTGGACGGAGTATTGGTCGACTGGTTCGATAAGAACCCCACAGTCCGCTAGGATAGTGCTGAACTCGTTGAACTGGTTCTTCGCAAGCGTCGCATCATCAAAGGACAACCGGTAGGTCGTCCATCGACCAATGTCAATCATTGCCGCGTCCTTATGGTTCATGACGGGTAGATCTTGGAGGTGCTTCCTAAAAGCTCCCTCCACGATATCAGTCTCTCGATACCAAGTGTTCCAGTCGGCCCACTTCATATCGTTATCGCTGAAGGATGTATACTTTCGGCCATGTAGAAGTCGGTCACCCTCTACCATTTGCTGGTAAAACTGCGGGATATGATCAAAGGGAATGATCAAGCTTGTCTGGCCGGCACTTTCAACCTGGTAAATGTGAGAGAGAAGAGAGATGGGCAGTCGAAATCGGAAGTTTCGTGTCTCATCATTGACCTTCAGAGGGAACCGGATGTCCAGCTCCTTCCGCCCAAGACTTAAAGTCAGCTGGACTTTCCACTTAGCCTGCACAGTAAACATGCTAACCATTGACAGGCTCGATTTTTGCATACCGAAGTCAAGCGTGTTTGCGAAGATGGTGTTGCTCTCGCAGTATCTCTCTGCCGGCTCGAGAGCTCCTTGAATAGTTTTCAATCTCAAGGGGGCGTTTATCTTCTTCCAGTTCACGAGCTTGTCGCCAATCTGCAGATGAGCAATTGATTGGAAGTCGACTGACAGCGGAAGCTGGAATATGACAAAGGCACCATTGTTTGGAGACGCCTTCTCCATCTCAATTTTTTCAACAGTTCCATATGCTGACATAGCCAGATGGACGTCCTCAGTCCAGTACTTCTTTGGCACACCAGAGATTTTGATTTTCAATGTCTGGTAGGGCCAGCACTGGTAGTCTTGCGCTGTGATCGATCCTTGGGCTGTGTGATGGGCCTGTCCGGCAGAGCTGTGCGGTCGCACAGTCTGTGTCTCATTGATGCGGCTGCCGTTCGAATCGACGTAAGACCGCTGAGTGGATACGGCTTGTGAAACGGCAGGCCGTTGTTGACTTGTGGCGTTGGAGGAAGACGGAGTTAGAGCGACAGGCCGAACAACTGCTGTCTGAGGTGGCTGTGGCCTGCCACCGTTGGTAAGCTGCGCAGATATTGGCTGTGGTCTGCCGCCGTTGATATGCTGCGCAGATGCTGGCTGCGGTCCGCGATCTGTGGGACGCGACGCCAGTGTAGGTCGAGGAAGCGTTGCACCAGCTGGGGGCGGCCTGCCTGGGAGGCGCGGGATATATGACGGTGTGGTGTTACTGTCCAGCGCGGAGCCATTGTGGCCACCGCGTCCACCGCGTCCTCCTCGTCCTCCTCGTCCGCCGCGGGCCCCTCTGCCTCTGGTGTTTCCGCCCCGACCACCCCGGCCTCGGCCGCCTCGTTGATTGTTGCCGGAAGCCATGCTGAGATTGCTCGAGCTGCTATCCGAGCTTGTCACAAAGCCAAGCTCATCAGCAAGCTGGGAGGTGCGCGGGAAGGTGTAGGAGTCGAAGGTGGAGGAGTCGAAGTGGGGGGAGAGTGAGTGATATAGAGGGGAGGGCAGCTCAGCATGAGGCGAGGGCTCATTGCGGCTCGAGCTCATGTTTGTCCGTTTGTCTGTCTGTCTGGCCGTCTGTTTGCTCTACGCTAAGGGCGCTAGCAAGCAAGCTAGCACGCTAGCAAATGAAGGTGAGGTTCGGGGTGGCCCACAACGAAGCTCGAAAGGGAGTGACGTAGATAGAAGGATAGTGATGTGCTGGAGGTAGAATGAAAGTTGTGCAGGGTGGGCTGCACAAGTGGGTGTTGACCTAGGTTGAGCAAACTGGCAGTGGCGCTGCTGAGGTATCCGCGGGCGAGTCTCAGAGGGAAGGCGCGCCTGTGCTGCAGCAGGTTGAGTCATGTTATGGACACCTCTCGATATCGGACACTCAGTACTGTTAGCCTGTTTCTTGCATGTGATCATTAACAGAGGTGAAGGTGAGATGAAGGAAATGGGGTGTGTAGTGTGTTGCTGGTCCATGCGATGAGTACGCCGACACCTGAAATTGAACACTTGACCACGAGAAATCCAAAGATGGTAAGAGTGCAACAAAGCGGCAGAAGGAGAGAAATGATGGCGGGGTGAGCAACTGCAGTGTAGAAAATTAGCACGTGGACAGAAAGTTTTACAAGAAGGAGAAGCTAAAATGAGACATGTACATCTATCAACCCCGGTACTCCCTGTAACCAAGCGAGCTGTCACATCCTTCTGATAAACGCCTGCGTAACACCAAGACGGGATTCTATCCAATGGAATACTCTTCTACCAAGTCTACCTAGGTACTCGGCAAAACTCTGTACCCTCATGCAAGAACTCACCTCACTCAAAGCTCAGTCGTGCTTCCCTTACCATCTCCCGAGAAGCGCCCAGTTCCAGCGATAAAGGATTCCTGGCTGAGAAGTGAATCCGACGGAAAATCCTCAGAAATAACGAGTTCGGGTTGTGCAGAGGATTGCAGACTGCCTCGTTTCTGTTTTGCAAAATCTTTGTCATGTTCTTCCTCGTCGTCTGACAGTCTGACACCACCAGTGGTATGCCGGCGATTCGACGAGATGTGTCTCAACACCGACCGTTGGCATGACAATGGCTTTCTCTTTGAAGTGGATGTTGAGGTGGCTGGTAGTCTTTGGCTACGAGGACCTTGCAAAACGGATGGCTGGTGATCTGGGTGCGATTTCAGGCGTTTCGGAGTTGTACCTACATCCTGTGAAAATCGTGCGTCGGTGTAGGTAAATGAAGGCTCTACATCCTTTTGAGTATCAAGTTGTGCACTATCTCTGTCGATATTTGGAGCAGAACTCGGTGAATATTCTTGTGCCGGAACCACAGATTTCCGTCGTCGGTGTTCTTGACGATCTCCATGATTGGGACCACGATCTGGTTTGGGGGACTGGGATGCTGCCCGTAATGATAATGGATTCTGCGCTCCCAAACCCACGGGCATGGACGCGACCACGTATCTTTGCCATGTTCTCAGCTCGCTTATTACGGTGTCTTGCTCCGAGCACACTTTTGTGAGCTCATGGATCCTATTTTCCAAAGGCGGTATGGAAGATTGCAGATGCTGCAGCTCGCGGCCCCTCTGCTTATGAGCATCCCTCAAAGTGCCAGCGTCATGCAGCGCACTTTGCAGTTGCGCGTTCAGATCCTCACGCTGGCTTTCAAAATCGGTAGCGGCCATCTGTCGCTCATACTCGTATTTGACTTCCAATCCCTTTATCCTCTCCTTCGAAGTTTGGTCCAACTCCTGGTGATTAAATTGCAGGTCACTCAACTGCCTGCTAATCAACTCAGATTTGGACTCCGAGTCTTTCAATCGACCCTGGAGCTCAATCCTTTCCTGCTCGAGTCGTGTGACATCCATGCCTAGTTGGGAGATATTGTGTAGATGTTGCTGAAGCTTTTCCTCGGTTTCTTGGAGCCGCGTCTGAAGGATATGGTTTCTTTCGTTGACGACTTCAATGTCTCCCTCATACCTTGCTACATCCTCTTTGGAACGGGACAGCGTAAAGTTGAGCTCCTCTATCTTTGCATTTCGAATGCGAAGACTCTCTTCATGATTCAGGATCGTAGAATGCATCTCGACCTCCTTATCCCGAATTTTATCCTGAGCTCTACAAAGCGCCTCATGTGCGTCACACTTGAGTTGTGCGAAATCCGCATCTAATTTATCTTTTTCATCTGCAATGTGCAATTTCTCGTCTTCTAAACCATCGAGATGAAACCTGTCGTCGGCTGCTTGCGATTCAAGCGAGGTCACTTGTTGGGTCAATTGAGATATCCGTTTTTCGAGCTCCCTCGACCTTGCCTGCTCCCGCCTCAGCGGCTCCTCGACAGTCTGACAACGCCATTCAAGGTCCTGGCAGATCTGTGAAACCGACCGAATGATCGAGTCACGTTGGTAAAAGCCTTGGCTCTCGAGCTCCGAAGTCAGTCGATCTCTCCAATCTTGCAGATGCTGGCCAGTATATGGAGTGCTTTCCTGTTGAAAGAGAGATATTGAGCGCCCATCTTTTTGCTCAATATGATGAGAGCATCTTTCGTCAATGGTTGAAAGGTGTTTTTGCTTATCGATCAGAGCAATTGTGAGGGTGTGTGGAAAAGTTGTTCCTTCCGGTGGTGCTGCATGACTCAATTTCAGCAGCAATGCAATCGTGGCGGAGATTAAGTTTCGCCGCAGTGCTTTGGTGTACGTGATGCATCCCGAAGCTTGAGTATCTGGCTTGGATCGCAAGAAGTTTTCCAATCTTGTTGTCAACGCAGTCCCGGACAATGAAGAGAGCATCTTGACTGCCAACGCCCCGCAAGGGCCTATCTCTATTGTCAAGCTTTCGACCAGAGTAGCCAGGATGGTCATTTGGCATGAGAGTCCAGAAAGACAAGCATCGAGAATGTCGCGCAATAAGATCTGGATAGATTCCTCGGTCATTTGAGTCTGAGAGCGTTAGTAATGCACCCTAACTAAATGCCCAGTACTTACGGCGAAAATTCGTAGTGACCTTCCTAGTGTGTCCTTGAAGGCAACGGGCTCCGCAAAATGCGCAGCGTTTATGAGACTTTGCTCATACCGCGCCACTATTTCTGTTTGTAGATGCCCCGGGGTAGCCATCATGGAGTAAAAGCACAGAGCCTCGAACAGAATCGCCTCACTGAATCCCGAGAAGCGTAGTGTTTCGAATAGCTTTTGGAAATTGTTCTGCGCCAACGGGCTAGATTTAGGCCAAGTCTGTCGAACATTTGGCTCAATAGACTGCAAAATAATGGACGCAATACGAATGCCTTCGATTGCTTCATCAATCGACATCGTGTCGTGACTCTTCAGAACCAAGATGATGCTGAGGCATATTATATTAAGCGTTTTGTAGGACCCTTTGGTTGTCCCGAACATGGTTTGGCCAGCCGCTGTTTTCCATTGAGGTGTTAGACCACTGTTCCATGCTGTGTGTTCCGGTGGATCTGGACGTTCCGCCAGGAGCACAATTCCACAACACCACAACGAAAGCGTAGAGTCTAGTCTAGCACTACTTGAAGTCAAGAGGCGACGTAATTGTCGGTCGAATTGTTCCTGTACGTCGGCAGTGAGGTAGCCGAAGATCTTTCGACATGCGCCGTTCAGCATACGGTACACCGATCTGAATGTGCTCACGTCCTCATTTTTAAGTGCTCTCTCGGAAACATCGAGGAAGAACGATTGGGCAGCAGCAGGTAGGGAGATGGACTCGGGAAGAGGCCGTGCAAGTAATAGTACACACAGCTCGGAATACTACACAGAGTCAGGGAGGGGTTGTCTATATCGACAGTCTGTTGTTCACCTCATCATAGCCTTGTTGCGAAGAGGTCGCTTTCGTGAGCAGGGTGCTCAGCAACTCGGGTTTCACAAGAAGCAATTCATGTCCAAACACTGGGGCGTGACACAGGTGCTGCAGGACTTGCAACGTGTATGACCAGAGAGGAAGCGCATCGCACACGAGGACAGCCAGCCGGCTTACCTCACATTGAGGGCGGCCAGAGATGCATGCTGTGAGAGTTGAGGAGTTGACACGTCTAAGCAGATCGGCCAAGGTCTATGGAGTCTCGCGTCAGCACTCGTGGTCTGCATATGCATCGAGTCATGTGCTCTAGCACGCAGCCGTGCGACGTCGACGTGCATCAAATGCTGGGGGTGGAGGAGGCGGTGGGATGCTCACGGAAAGAGAGGCTGGGTACGGGCAGCTAATGATCCTCGTTATTTCCTCCGACAATGCCGCTGCGCCGGAGTCCATTGTTTTCTGCGTGGTTGAAGGCCGGTGGTCTCTGGACGAAGGCCCGACTGTGATCGTCGAGCGCGTCCTACTCTAGCATGTCTGAGCGCGCGCCTGGTGTTTGGTCGCCGTTGCTGCCCCAACCGAGAAGGCACTTCCGCATTGGGACGCGCGTGCGCCTCCGCGAATTCACCTCAGGCTGTCAGACCAACTCGACCGTGACCTCGCGCCGCGCCCCCTACACTAAATTGACGTCAGCTCTACACAGTCGAATCGTACAATTACGAACCGCAATATTGCCTTTCCCCGAGGGGCGTTGCGGGGCTCGCACAATTCTCCGCTGCGTTTTGCTAATTGGCGGCTTTTGATTACAGACTTGATTGCTTTTGCTCCCACACTCGTTGATACTCAGCAGCGGTCAGACCTCAGCCAATTCAAACAACACCATGTGTCCCTGTTCCGTTCCACCTGGCGCAACTGGCTGTCGCTCGCTGCCCCTGCGGCATTTTCCCGAGCTTTGGCGTTCCGTCTTCACCGACTATCGCCAGCCTTAGAGCCCTTTGAGAAGCCAGAGTGGGATGAGTCTTGCGATGGCCAACATCCATGCGGAGCTTGTCCCCCACCAGCCAGCATCTGTATCCTGCACAGACAAGGACTGAGTTTTGTGAGGGTAATCGTATCACAGCCACCCAATCGACGTCGCCGAGGACACTTCCCCTCAGCTCAATCGCCAGAGTTAGTTTTTCGCCAGGGCCGGGCGGGAGCCTCAAAGCCATGGACAACGGCTATCTATCCGAAGCTCTAGGTCTCCGGTCCCTGGCAGACGCCTCTGCTGTCACTCTGGCGAGGCTACAAAAAGTAAGTCCACGGTGCAGCCCGCCCGCACGCCTGTGTGCCCAGGTCCGCAGCTTCGGTGCTCGTCTGGTGCCATCGAGACTCGAGCAGACGCCTCGTCACGCGACAGAGCATCGTCGGGAATGTCATCCAGCGTCACCTGTCGCCACAAAGCGTCTCGACGCCGGGCATCTGCCCCCATCGCCCTGGTCTTCCCCGCAATTACCATGCTTGTGCTCGAGCCCCCTTGCAGCTGATCATGCATGCCATCCATTTGCTGCGTGAGCCGAAAAATTTGATACGATTTATCGGAATCTGGTCAGCCTCCCACGCTGCCACTGGCTCATCCCACGATTTTCTAGATACTTTATTGCGGCTTTGCCTGTGCGCTGGCCGTCGAGCTCCAAGCGACGCCCCGAAAGGAAAGTCGCGCCAACTGCGTTTAGACTCAAATAGGCCTCCCCGCTTTGCTGTTCCAACTAGCTTGTATTTTACAATATGCATACCGTCGTGCTGCACCTATATTCCTCTCTATTCTTCGGTTTCTCTAGCTTACCACGCGGCATGATCCATGGCCAGCATAAGTGGGCTTAGCATCTTAGTTCAATCACGCAACTCAACAGCTGGCTACGTTCTTTCACTTTTCTCCTCACTCATTTCGTGATGTTCCGCCAGCCAGCAGCGCGACTGAGGCAATTAGCCTCGCCTCTGCTCAAGCGGAGTAGTTCCCGAGCACGACCTGGAGCCGAGCAGACCTTCAAGTCCTCACCTTTCCAACGACCTTTTTGGAACTCTGGTCGAGTGTTACTCTTCTCCGCCGTGACTGGCACAACGACATATTTTTATGGCGCTCACGATGACCCTCACCGGCTTCGACTCCCTTGGCTCCGAAATTCGGGTCCGCAGTATGCAAACAAGAGGGAGATGGAGAGGGTGGGTGCTCCAATCACGACATTAGTCACTCGGCGTACTAATACTCCACACAGGCTATCGCAGAGTTGAGAGAGATCTTGGGAGAAGATTCCATCAGCACAGACGATGAAGACTTGCACAGGCATGGGTATTCAGAATGGTCTTCCATCAATATCGACCAACTACCAGTCGCGGTAGCATACCCCAAATCGACAGAAGAAGTCTCACGGATCGCACAGTTATGCTACAAGTACAAGATCCCAATGAGTATGTCCACGGCGATGTCCTAGAGCTTTTATACTGAGTCAACCTAGTTCCCTATTCTGGAGGATCCAGTCTGGAGGCAAATTTCTCAGCTCCTTACGGTGGCATGAGCATCGACTTCACTTTCATGGATCAGATACTGTCCTTGCACGCAGATGAGTAAGCATTTCCAGTATCTGTACCAGAGCCAACCTGGGAACTGACGTGGACGTTGCAGTATGGATGTAGTTGTTCAACCATCCGTGCCTTGGATGAGCCTCAACGACCAGATCAAGGATTCGGGGCTTTTCTTCCCTGTTGATCCTGGTCCATCTGTAAGCGTTTTCTACCTCTGGTCCCCACCAGCCCTCGGCATCCCGAAATGGGCATTCCGAACCGATGTTAACGAACGTGTCAGGCCAGAATTGGAGGTATGGTCGGAACGAGCTGCAGGTAAGATACAATTTGTAGAAGAAGCATGCAGTATGAATTAACGAATCGATAGTGGAACCAATGCCGTGCGATATGGGACCATGAAGGATTGGGTCATTAATTTGACAGTAGTCCTCTCAGATGGCACAGTGATCAAAACAAGGCGCCGACCACGGTACGCTGCTATACATCTTAATTTTGTATTTTTTTCATTTCTGACTTGGAAATAGAAAGTCCTCAGCCGGTTACAACTTGACAAACCTCTTCGTTGGCTCAGAAGGAACCTTGGGTATAGTGACGGAGATCACTTTAAAGCTGGCCGTGGTTCCACAAGAGACTAGTGTTGCAGTAGTTACGTTTCCCACGATTCGTGACGCGGCAGCCGCAGCATCAAAAGTCTTGCGCGCAGGCGTTCCTGTGGCTGCAATGGAGATCATGGACGATGTACAAATGGGTGTAATCAACAAAGCCGGGTCAACCACAAAGAAATGGAAGGAACTGCCAACTATGTTTTTCAAGTGAGTTACACAGCAATGTCGCACTAGCAAAGCGCACAACCTAACAGCCTCAAACAGATTCTCGGGAACCAAGGCAGGGGTATTTCAGCCCTGTGTGTCATACAATTACCCGGAATGGAACTGACTGCATTACAGGTACAGGAAAATATCAATCTGGTCAAGTCGATTGCCAAAGCCCACAAATGTGGCGATTTCGAATTCGCTGTCAATGCTGAAGAGCAAAAGACACTGTGGTCAGCGCGAAAAGAATCCCTTTGGAGCATGCTCGCTCTCCGACGAGAGGGTGACGAAGTTTGGTCTACAGATGTTGCCGTACCAATCTCCAGGCTTCCAGATATCATAGGTTCGAATCATGTTATTGATATTGATAACGCGGTTGTGCTTACATGGTTGCAGAGATCTCGAAGAAAGAAATGGACGACCTTGGCCTCTTTGCAAGTATTCTGGGCCATATTGGAGACGGTAACTTCCACGAGAGCATCATGTACAACAGCAAAGATCCAAAAGAACGAGCAGCTGTTGAGAAGTGCGTTCATGACATGGTTGACCGTGCCCTTGAGATGGAGGGCACATGTACTGGTGAGCACGGCATAGGACTAGGCAAGAAAAATTCGCTCGAGAAAGAGCTTGGATTGGACACGATCAATGTGATGAGAAGCATCAAAGGCGCCTTGGATCCGTACTGGCTCATGAACCCGGGCAAGGTTTTTGATTTGAAGTAGGACAAAACTTGGCGCGAGGAAACGTCACACTTCGTTTCATTTTTCCATATCTTGCATTGGGCGGATGTCTGACATTCTACGCTGCATGTTTCATGGAGCATCTATAGACTCGGCATCAATTATCATTCCACACTTTGAGTCGGCTCGATACCGCTATCGAGATGCCGAAAGTTCGGCATCTTTTGATGTTATATAATGGTCATGCGCAGAATGCTTCGCAGAACAGCACTGCGACAATAAGGGGATTGAAAAGTCGATTGATTCATTAAGCTCTCCTATATTTAGTTGCAGTTTGTACGTTTCTTAGGCTGTGCTCAAATTTCAATATCATTACCATTCTAGGAAACAGCCCTGTGAAGTGGATCTGAGCTCCGTAATCGGTGTCGCGTTTTCGCAACCCCACCAATCCAGTTCCCCTGCGTCATAAAGTTTTGGAAACCCCCATTGACTCAGTCCTCATGCCAGAAACAATCACCATGGACGCCGAACATTTTACCTCAAATAACCGGAATTTTCCGAAAAAGAAGTGCGGTAAGTGTGGCTGTTTCGAAATTGCCTGTCGGGTGACTGACTTCATTGTAGCTGTGCTCGGTGCGACGGGATCGGTTGGCCAGCGCTTCATTCTCCTCCTCGCACTTCACCCACATCTCGAACTACACGCTGTAGGGGCATCTGAACGATCGGCAGGCAAGAAGTACAAAGATGCAGTTAGGTGGAAGCAGGCACTGCCGTTCACGGAGCGCATTGGGAACTTGGTGGTGAAGAAATGCGTACCCGAAGAGTTTCTGGATTGCGACCTGGTCTTCTCAGGACTAGACAGCGATGTCGCGGGAGAAGTTGGTATGTGCTATGAGCGTTCTTGTTAACCCAAGCTGACTTGAAAACAGAAATGGCTTTCCTCAAGTCCGAACTCGCCGTCTTCTCCAACGCAAAGAACTACCGTCGAGATCCTCTCGTACCGCTCGTCGTTCCCACGGTCAATCTTCCCCATCTTGACGTTATCAAGCACCAGCGACAGCACCATAAGTTGGAGAAAGGATTCCTTGTATGCAACTCCAATTGCGCTGTCATTGGCTTGGTCATTCCATTCGCTGCTCTCCAGGACAAGTTTGGACCCATAGATCAGGTCTCCGTGGTCACAATGCAAGCCGTATCGGGGGCAGGATACCCTGGCGTCAGCAGCATGGATGTTATTGATAACATCGTTCCCTTCATATCAGGCGAAGAGGACAAGCTGGAGAGCGAAGCCTCCAAGATCCTGGGTAAGGTCAACGACGATATCACAGGCTTCGTGGACCAGCCCTTGAAGGTATCCGCAGCATGCAACCGTGTTCCTGTTCTGGATGGCCACACAGCGTGCGTATCACTGCGCTTCCAGCGCCGCCCGCCACCAAGTGCAGAGGAAGTGAAGCAGGCAATGCGCGACTACGTATCGGAAGCCCAGAAATTGGGTTGCCCGTCGGCCCCCTCGAAGGCTATTGTGGTCATGGATGAGCCTGATAGACCACAGCCTAGGTTGGACCGAGAGACAGACCGAGGATATGCTGTTAGTGTAGGAAGGATAAGGGAGGATGAGTCGGGCATCTTTGATCTCAAGTTCGTCGCACTTAGTCACAACAGTAAGTTCCATCACATTTACAGGGTCGTTGGAGTAGTGCTAATACATCACAGCTGTCATCGGAGCGGCTGGCTCATCGATACTGAACGCAGAAGCGGCGGTTTTGAAAGGATATGCATAAAGAGAGAAAAAGCAGCATTTGGAGGTTTTGGTGTCTTGATTATATAGAGTCGAATATCAACATGTTAAAAGATAATTCTCATGAGAGCATCGTCAGACTTTCCGACATTCTCAGGTTTGTAATAGCTGCCGTTATAGCTGCCGTTGTTTGGTACATTTTCAGGTCATTCGGCATGTGTGAGACTAGAGAACAGAGTCGACTCAAGGAGATGTAGGAGTGGTCATGCATGAACCAGGAGCATTGGAGACACTCAATTGCATGAAAATATTAGTTTTGAGTTTCTCCGGACGTTTATCTTGTTCGTGTCATGTTTCTCGCCGATGCTCCGTCGAAGTCGAGGAATGCCAAGACTTCAGCTGACTAACAACCCACCACGCTAGCGAGGCTCAATATTCGTTCGCACACCGATCCACCATCACTTCTCCAGGACGACAACCTCACGACTAACCACCTCACACAATAGCCAGACACCATGGGTCGTGGACCAAAGAAGCACCAGAAGCGCCTCAGCGCGCCCTCGCACTGGCTCTTGGACAAGCTGTCCGGTATGCCGCCGACCCTGCGCAATTCGAGTTGCACCGAGATTTTGCATCAGAACTGACAATTCCTAGGTGCCTATGCCCCCAAGGCATCGCCCGGTCCTCACAAGCTCCGCGACTCCCTCCCCCTCGTCATCTTCCTCCGCAACCGCCTCAAGTATGCGCTCAACGCCCGCGAGGTCAACGCTATCCTCATGCAGCGTCTCGTCAAGGTTGATGCCAAGGTCCGCACCGACTCCACCTTCCCTACGGGATTGATGGATGTCATCTCCATTGAGAAGACCGGCGAGAACTTCCGCCTCATCTACGACACCAAGGGCCGCTTCACCGTCCACAGGATAACCGATGAGGAGGCTCAATACAAGCTCGGCAAGGTTAAGCGTGTCCAGCTTGGCAAGGGCGGCATTCCCTACTTGGTTACGCACGATGCGCGAACGTAAGTTCCTGCCTCTATCAGCCGTTGACCAAAGTGTGGGCTAGGTGATCAGAGGGAAACCTCGATCACCAGGCATACGACCAGGGTCTGGCTATGTCATGAATTGATGCTAAATATTTGTGTAGAATCCGCTACCCCGACCCGTCCATCAAGGTCAACGACACCGTCAAGATTGACCTCGCCACTGGCAAGATCTCCGACTTCATCACCTTCGACACTGGTGTCATCGTCATGGTCACTGGTGGTCGTAACATGGGTCGTGTTGGTGTCATCAGCCATCGTGAGCGTCACGACGGAGGCTTCAACATTGTCCACTTGAAGGACGCCGTTGACAACGAGTTCACCACCCGTGAGACCAACGTCATGTAAGTTTTGCTCTGAACCTGAATACGCTATGGAGAGTTGCAACTAACAGCCAGCAGTGTCATTGGCAAGGAGAAGCCATGGATCTCCCTGCCCAAGGGTAAGGGCGTCAAGCTCTCCATTGCTGAGGAGCGTGACCGCCGCCGCGCCTACGCCATTGCCAACTAAATGTAGCGGCAATGTGTCGAAGGGCAAGGCTATGAGGTTCGAATGATGATTCTATGAGCATGAGCACAAAGTGCAGGACTCGAAAGATTCCCAAAAATTAGGCGTTGATCACTCGTGGGGAGGCCGAGGGGAATTTTTGCATCTGCATATCATAGATATACCAAGTGAGAACTGAGAATCAAGCAAATAAAGACTTCCAAATTGCAGCCTGATAAGTACAATGATACATGGTGGTGATATTGTTGGTGGCGTTTTAGGTGCTGACTGGACGGGGGATTGAGCCGGGGGGAAGGAAAATAGGAGAGGTGCTATGATTAGGCGTGGCCGGGGCCAGAGGTGCATTGAAGCGCCCAGGATAACGGATTGATGAGGCTCATTCAGGCCGCGGGAAGCGTGTGAGCAGGCGACGCGGCAGCCAATTGCACAGCGAGAGCTGACGAGTGCCTCAGAATGCAGACACGGAGGCCTCTGCGTGCGTTTGACATGGCCGCAGTGTTTTGAAGCCGGGAGAATGGCGGCCGGGTTTGGGCAAAGTGGGTTTTGATTGCAGCGATGAGGAGCAATTTGGGAGCGAGGCGGACAGGACCCGGGTCTGTGCAACGCGCGCGAAATGAGACGAGACGAGATGAGGAGACATGGAGGGCCGCAACGAGAGCATGGGAATGCCAGACGAACAGGACGCCATTCCGCATCGTCGACGGTGCACGCTGCTATCGCTGCGCGGCGGCTTGGCAGGCCCATCGTTCGTCCTCAACGGCCGCTGCAGCGCGCGTTGCCCTGGCCGTGTTATTGGCCGTCGTCCCGTGCGTGGCTGCTGCTGCTCTCCCCAAAGCAAGACACTCGCTCACCATTGCACGCCGCCCACGCTTCCCCGCAACGCACCACGCACCAGCGACCTGCCAACCTCTTCGCCGTGTCTGTCCCAGCCTTGCGCGCGTGCCCGTCCTCAGTTGCACTGTCGCACGCCGTGTCGCAGTCCCCAATGCCACTGCAAGCATTGCCCATTCATCCCCAGTCGACGCTCGTTTCACGATTGGCCCACCGCGCCTAGGGCCCGTTTCCGACTGCGCCTGCTCTCCGTTTGCGCCTTCACGAGCGAGCACCTCGACGCCTGCACCTCGACGTCTGCCCTTCGCTCACCACCACGCTGAGTCTCGCGAGCCGGTCTCTGGCGAACCGGTCCCTCGCCCTCGACTCCCCTATTCTTCGCCATCATGCTTCGCCCGGCCACCCCCTTATCCATTCTCTTCTTCGTCGCCTTTGTCTTGCTGCTGCTCTCGACCCTCTCGACCCCCATCATTAAGAGCATCCCTCTGGCGACTTATCGCGGCATTCGCTTTGGTGTCCTCGGATACTGCGATAATGGAACGTGTCACGGGCCCAGGATTGGGTACAACACAGGTATGGAGACAATCCACCCTCGAGCACGCCATAACCACTGACAATCAATTAGAGGAACTGTTTGGAGAAAATTCCAGGTCCGACTTCTCCCTCCCGTCGGCTTCGCGACATGCCCTGTCCTCTATCCTTATCGTCCACCCCATCGCCGCTTTGATGACGTTGATATGCTTCGGCCTTGCCGTGGCCGCTCACTTCCACTCCCCAGCACACTCGCCACGATACCTCCTGGCGCTACTCATATTCACTTTCCCCACGCTTCTCGTCACGCTCCTCGCTTTCCTGGTCGACATTCTTCTGTTCGTTCCACATGTGGGTTGGGGAGGCTGGATCGTGCTGGGTGCTACTATTATTATTGTCGCGAGCGGCATTGTGACATGTGCCATGCGGCGGACACTAGTCAGTCGCAAGGCGAGAAAGAGGCGGATTGCAGAGAACGATGATATGAACGGCAATACCTACTACGCAAACCGCGCCAACACTGCAACTGTCACCACCGAGTTCCCCAAGGCTGAATCACCGCCACCGCTCTCAGGCGATACCGTCATGTCAGGAACAAAAGCTGGCGACGCCGCCTATTTCGACAACCAGAAGCTCTCGCCATCAGATGACATGACGCCCTTGAACCAGCGCAACCCCTCTCTCAAGACTGTTAGCAGTGCAGGAGATACTAGGTCAGAGGGGATACCTCCACCGAACCGCGGTCCTTCAGGTCGCCGACAGCCAGTCGACCAGTACGGAAACCCCCTTCCACCTATGCCCAATGACACCTATATGATGAACAATGGCCCTCCACGTGGTCCACCCGGAGGAAGAGGAGGTCCCTACCGAGGAAGAGGCGGCTATCCTCCACGTGGTGGCCCCTATGGTGGTCCCCGAGGCGGTGGCTATGGCCCACGAGGTGGTATGCGGGGTCCTCCACCACCAGGATGGAATGGAAATGGACGGGGTGGACGTCCGCCGCAGGGTGTCCCAATGCAAGGGCCGCCGATGGGTCGAGGGGCCCCACCCCCAGGTTACAACAACAATTACTATGGCCAAGGCCCTCCACCGCGTGAGACCTCACCATACGGTAACAGGGGTCCTCCACCGCCTGGCCCGATGCCAATTGGACAAGCTATTGAGATGGACAACCGCACTGGAACACCCCCGACAAATTTTGGATTAAGGGAAAGTGATGGTGATGTTGCAGGCATGCTCGCACTTCAACAAAGCGGCTTTCCCGCAGGCGCACCACAGAGGCGACCCTCGAACGGGTTGATGAGTCCAACTAGCGAATACTCGATAGAGTAGGTCTCGAAAGCCTAACAAGCCGATTCATGTCACTAATTTGAAATAGTGAGTCTCAATCATTACAGCCACCACAGGGACAACAGTATATCCCTGCGCGTGCTGGTTGGAACGGCCAGAAAAACACATCTGACCAGACCCTCACCACACTTAATAGCAGCAACCGCGGCCTCTCGCCGATTCAGGACTCGCCTGTAGAACTTCCCACCCAATCGTCCCACGTGGGAGGTCCAACTTCCAACAGAGTGGAGCGCACTTCAGACTACTATGAAGATGTAGACCCCAGATTTGCGGAGCCTGCGCGGCCCACTCCCCCAGCAATGCCTTCTTCCCTAATGCCAGGCGGCTTTTCTTCCTCAAACCCCAACCTACTGCGAAACCCCAGCGATCCTAGCCTCCCAAGGACTGCCTCATATGATGAACTGCCCGAAGGTTCTCGCTCTCCTGCAGCATCGGAAGCATCACACTTTACCTCCGTATCTCAACGGCCCGTAAATCCCAATTGGAGGCCTGAAATGGGTGCACCGGCAGGACAATTCGCACCTTATGGACGGAGACCAATAAGACAGGAAGATGTTATCCTTGAAGCAAACGCAGCGAACCCAGACTTTGCGATTCCAAGTTCGGGCCGAGGAAGGGGTCGTGGTAGGGGAAGAGGCGGAAACAGCGGCTTGGCACCTCCCCCAGCGACAATGATGGGTCAAGGGCCGGGATTGAGCAATCAGTCGAGATACCCCGGGGCTAATGCCTTGTAGGGCTGGCCTAGCTCATTGGGGTGAAGACTCGTGAGTCTGGGTCAGTTGGAAGAGAAACCAAACGAAATGCCGATTACTTCTATTGAGTAATTGGCCGAAACCCTCGATAATAAACCGCATGGCCTCTCGGGCGGGACAAATATGCTCGACTCCGGAGAACTCGCTTTCCGACAGCGGACTTGAAAAATGTACTGGGATCCTATTTAATCCTAATCCAAGGACGGCCGCAATTTCTTATCTTAACGGTGTACAAAGCTTCGAATACCTCTTCTCTACCCTCATTGACGGACACCCTCCTTCGATCTTGACCATTAGTTAATTTCTAGTCGCAGCAAGATCTGGTCATTTTACGACTAAATCGGGCTGCTAATCATCTTCAAACTTCTTCTGCTGGACCAGACCCAACCAGTCTGATTCAGACACGCCTTTTTCTCTTTTCTCGCCCGGGTCGGCAGATATCCATCCGACTGCGAGGCGGGGCAAGACTTTCTTTGACGAACACGCAGCATACCTCTTTTTCATCATTTCATTTTCAGTCTTCTTTTTCCCCACAGGGTCGAGGGAACACGTCCCCCCTTTTAGACAATTGTCATGATGACGAGCGAAATTATCCAGTCGATACAGTCCAGTCCGTCTGTATCAGTGTCTTGAGGCACAAAGTAGAAGAAGATGGGGTGCCTGCAGATAGCGCACAGACACACAAAGACGGCGGGCTTGCTTCTTCTTCTTCTTCTTCTTTTCTTCCTCTTCAAGGCCGCAAACCTGTACATAGCTTGTAGTTTTCTTTTTGTGTTTGGATTCGAAACATGAGAGAGTTGGAAGCGGGCAGTTGGCGTTTGTGGACTGGGATGGGATGGGATGGGATTGCCTGGCATGGCGTGGAAGAGGAGGACGGATTACATAGGGATATCAAATGCAAATGCTATACACACACACGCAGGACTCGATGAATCAATTCAATTGGAGGCTTTCACGTTTTGGTGCGACAAGTGGCCGTTAGTCTTGATGGATGCGTGCAGCTCGTACTTAGCAAAAGTATGGAGCTCGACGAGGTCGACACTGAGATATATAGGAGTTGGAAACTTCCATCTAGCCTCTCTGCATACTACGCCGCTTCTCTGCGTATCGCTGGTGCTTGTCCCCTTTCACGACTGCCTCAAGCTTACTCTAGCTCGGCGTCAGCCTGTTCACAGCGTATACCTCGCCTTACCTTACCTTCCTTTCCATTCTCACTCCTTTATTTCCTCGCTTCCTCACTTTTCGCTTTCTTACGCTCCAGTCAGCATACACAACATATGCACCGCCCCATCCAGCCACCTCAACTCGAATCCTCTCCGCTCCACTCTATTACACCTCGCTGCACTCCTCTTGACTGCACTCCTCTTGACTGCACTCCTCTTGACTGCACTCCTCTTGACTGCACTCCTCTTGACTGCACTCCTGTTCACTGTACTCCTCTTCACTGCACTCCTCTTCACTGCACTCCACCTCAGTGCACTCCTCTTCACTACACTCGCCTTGACACTGCGGCCTGCTCTTCCAAACAACACGGAGCCGACATCTCCTCGCAACGTAGGAATTCGTTTGGCGGTCTCGAGGCATTGTTGGGCCGGTTGTTATGGGTGTGTGAGGTGAGTTGCTGTGATGTGCTGTGAGGTGCTAGGATTTTATGGTGTGGCGCTGAAGGATAGCGGTGGAGGGTAGGAGTGTACAACGACGAGGACTAGAAAGGGGGGAAGTGGAAGAGGGCAAGGGGGGAGGAAAAGAGGGCAAGGGGAAGAGGAGAGGCAGAGGAGAGGCAGAGGAGAGGCAGAGGAGAGGCAGAGGAGAGGCAGAGGAGAGGCAGAGGAGAGGCAGAGGAGAGGCAGAGGAG